>MU227120.1:3637893-3649882 GCA_018584345.1 Thuja plicata | reverse complement strand
TAATTCCTTTTTGATTTAATTGACAATTTTGTAATTTTTATTTAATTAATATGTCATAATATCAATTAAATAATTAACATAATATTTATTTGCCAATGTAATGTGATTTTAGGAATTAATTAATTAACCAAGTAAGATGATTGATTAGGACCTAGGGTTTAGGTCAGATCAGTTTGACTGTGATGAATTGCCTGTTTGATTTAGGACTTAGGTTTAATCATGGTTAGGGTTTCTTGATTAAATGTTGAGATTGGGGGTCTAGGGTTTATGTGACCATTTTTAGGTGATTACAGAGGGGACATAAATACACCTACTATCGTTAGGGAAAGCTGGGCCATGATCAAAAAGAATCTTTGACACACTGTGACAAGTCACACCGCATCAAAGAGGGGCAAATGTAGACACCCAAAAATAGACAGGATTGCGACTTTACATTAAAAATACTAATTTTCATCTATTTATTAATGGTTTTTAATCATTAATTAATCATCTATTTTCCTCTAAATTTATTTCCCAAATCGTCTAAACAAATTTCCAAAATTAATTAAATAATTAATTTTATTTAATTAATTAACCTTAATTGGTTAATTACTATTAATTAATTAATTAAATTCAATTTCCTATAGTTTAAATTCAAATATTTAAACTTACTAATTAAATTATTCCAATTAAGTTAATTTCAATTAAATTAATTTTATTTTATTCAATAAAAAAATTCTAAATAAAAAAGAATTCAATTATCTCACATGTTCAAATTGTAATTTAAATAAATGAATTAAATATTTATTTATCTTCAAAGAGATAACTCCAATCAGATCACATGGGTTACTCCACCCATCTCTCCAGTCCACATGGGTAACTTCACCCACCTCTTCAGTTCAAAAAGGTAACTCACCATTAGCTCTTCAGTCAACCAAACTCTATCTCCTATTTACCAAATGAAGAGGTGGAGTTTACTGATGGCTTCTCCATTTCCTTTTAATTTCAACCGTTCATCTCCCTATCTCCGGGATTGATCTCTACCATTCATATCATCACCAATTCCTATATAGTAAACCCTTCATAACCATTTGAAGGATCCAGGATTTCAAACTCTCGTGCGCCATTACTATGTCAGTTTGGTTCTAGCATTCAAGCCATCTTGCGATCACACACACATTTAAATTAGAAAATTTTTGACGCTTCTCAAGTCATAGACGTTGCCCACACCAATACTGAGCATCAAAAACAACGTTTCAAAAGGAGTAGAGAGAGACAATAGAAACTTCAAGCACTTTGGGGTTTGCATTCATTTGTTTTCCTTTCTTTGCTTGTACATTTTATTGTTTATGCTTCAAGTTATTCATTTTAGTAGTATTTATGTATTGGATTTATATCATTTGTAAAACCTTTGCTACTAACCCTCGGCTTTGGAAAGCTTGGGAATCACGGATCACGATCGAAGGAGGCGTACATTTTTGCGAACCTGACGTGAAGCAAACAACCCAAATATCTCTTGCAGACAAAAAACAAAATTGATCAACCACGGCCGTACGGTCACAAATCTAAAAATTTATATTTTTTTGATATCTGTGTTATTTTGCAATTGCTGGTATTTTGTCACAATCAACAAAATTGTGCCGCGATCGACTGGTTTAATACTGCAATTGATTGTAGGTTTTCGCATTTATTTTCTTGTGTCTTCTGGGTCTCTGCCTTTTGTATAGGTTGGCACAATTGATCCACTAGTACCACAATCAGAAGAATTATCCCACAATTGATAGATCTAGACCGCAATTGACCAATCCTGACCATAATTGATTGTACTTTACCGCAAGTGAAAGTGTTTTGCCGCAATTGATATTTTAGGCTGCAATCACCTATTAAATACACCTACTATCACCAGGGCAAGCTGGGCAGGATAAAAAAGAATCTTTGACACACTGCGACAAGTCACATCGCATCAAAGAACGATAAATGTAGACACCCAAAAATGGACAGGCTTGCGACTTTACATTAAAAACACTAATTTTCATCTATTAATTAATAGCTTTTAATCATTAATTAATCATCTATTTTCCTCTAAATTTATTCCCCAAATCATCTAATCAAATTCTCCAAATTAATTAAATAATTAATTAACCTTAATTGGTTAATTACCATTAATTAATTAATTAAATTAAATTTCCTATAGTCTAAATTCAAATATTTAAAATTACTAATTAAATTCTTCCAATTAAATTAATTTAATTTCATTCAATAAAGCAATTCTAAATAAAAAAGAATTCAATTATCTCACATCTTCAAAATATTAATTAAATAAATAAATTAAATATTCATTTATCTTCACAGAGATAACTCCAATCAGATCACATTGGTTACTCCACCCATCTCTCCATTCCACATGGGTAACTTCACCCACCTCTTCAGTTCAAAAGGTAACTCACCATTAGGTCTTCAGTCAACCAAACTCTATCTCCTCTTTACCAAATGAAGAGGTGGAGTTTACTGATGGCTTCTCCAGTTCCTTTTAATCTCAACCGTTCATCTCCCTATCTCTGGGATTGATCTCAACCGTTCATATTATCACCAATTCCTATATAATAAACCCTTCATAACCAGTTGAAGGATCCAGGATTTCAAGCTCTTGTGTGCCATTACTATGTCAGTTTTGTTCTAGCATTCAAGCCATCTTGCGATCACACACACATTTTAATTAGTAAATTATCGATGCTTCTCAAGTCATAGACGCTACCCACACCAATATTCAACATCAAAAATAGCATTTCAGAAGGAGTAGAGAGAGACAATAGAAACTTCAAGCACTTTGGGGTTTGCATTCATTTATTTTCCTTTTTTTGCTTGTACATTTTATTGGTTATGCTTCAAGTTATTTGTTTCAGTAGTATTTGTGTATTGGATTTATATCATTTGTAAAACCTTTGCTACTATCCCTCGCCTTTCAAAATCTTAGAAATCATGGATCTTGATCAAAGGAGGCGTACAGATTTCTTCATCACTTTTGGAGTCAAGCTTTCCATTTATATCATCTTTTAAGATATAAAAGTGACTACCAAAATTTTTAAAGTAAATTACATTGGGTGTGTAACCATACCATAGCTCATAAGGTGTCTTTCTTCAATTGTACTTTGTTCAATGTGTAAACAGCAGTACTGACAACTTCCCTCCAAAAGATTTGGGTGATGCCTTTCTCTATCATTAGTGTCCTTGCACAATCAACAATGGATCTATTCCTTCTTTCAGCAATTCCATTTTTCTATAGTGTTCTCGGTGCAGAGACCTGTCTTTTGATTCCTTTCTCACTACAAAAGTTATTGAATTCATCTGAAATAAATTCCCCTCCTCTATCTGATCTTAAGCATTTAAATTCTTTACCACTCTATTTTTCTACCATTTCTTTGTACCATTTAAACATCTTGAATGCTTCAGATTTATCTTTTAGAAACATTACTGTCATCATTCTAGAGTAATTATCTGTTGGATTAGGCTGAAAGCTAATCTTCCAAGAACACATGCATGCAAACCTGTCACATGGAAGAAGAAAGATACAGACCAAAGAAGAGAAAGCTATGGCGGCCAAAAGGCCAGAGGAGACATCATATGCAACAGAAAAAAATATATTAATGAAATGTTTCTAGATTACAATGTGATGATGAAAAAACTCTGTACCAAATGCAAAGAGGTGAATCGTTATAAAAGGAATCATGAAACCCTAAAAGGGGAAACCTAAGGTTAGCTGAAGCAAACTAGAGTGAATAGGTGAGTTAGTAATTAGATCATAATGATTTAATTAATAACCTGATAGACTATTACTCTAACACCCCCCTTAAGATAAGCTTAGGGAGAAGCAAAACCTAGGAAACTACTGCAGAAAGCAGGAACGATGGGTCCCAGCAATAAGGCCTGATCAGGTATCCAAGTACAAGAAGTAAACTAGATGAAGGAAACTGAGCCTTCAATCTAGGGAAAGTCCCAAAAAAAGGAACAAGAAAGAGCAAGAAGCATCTTCGAAGCATGAAGCTGAAAACTCTGTCAGAAGAAACTGCTGGAACCCCCACTAAAGTGCATGACCAGGTAGAGAAGACAATGTCTGAAGAGCTGATCAATCAAACCAAGAAGCAATAGAACCAATTGGTGAACCCCCCCATAATGTTGAATAGGGAGAGGTGATAGGAATACTAAAATGCAATACCAGAAACATCTGCAGAAAGAAGAATCAGGAACACCAACATTGTAACAGAAGTACAAGCACAGGATAAAGGGCGGTGTCATCGACACACAACATGAGCTAATATTAATGAAGGTACTCTCACTTGACAAAGGTGGATGAGCACAAAATGGCATAACATCATAACCCCCCATGACACTTTATAATTGAGTGCAAGTACAAAAATTACACAAGGTGTACAAGATCCCAGAAATACAAAAGTAGGCACTTTATCACAGTGCGTTAACAGAAAAAAGATGCAACAGAAGAGATATAACAAGCTCAGAAGTTAGAAAGAAGAGTGAGCCAGAAGAATAGCAGAAGAGATCCCAAGACCTGTAAAAATCAAGTAATTTTCCAAAGTGCAAAAACTGCCAAAATCGGAGGAGAGATAACTTGGATCAGAATCTGGAAAAAAATACCCATGCAACTGAATAGCTCACTAAACCAGCTTTTCGACGATATCTGGTTTGCCAAAAATTGATTCTAGATGAGCAAGATAGGGCTCCCAAAAGGCAAAAACAAACATCAAACTTCAATAGAAATAAATAATGTCAAAATAGCAGAGCCAAAAAACCTAACTACCATGGTCGGAAAGAGCTCGGAAAGAGTTTTTTGACGATATAATGAAGTCCAAAAAAGGCCTCTGTATACTCCAAATAGAGCGAAAATAGTGAGAAGGGCCCAAAATTGCTCAAAAGGCCAGGTTTTAAGCCCCTGGGGCAAAAAAAAAGGCCCCTGGGCACATGGCACGCGCAGGGGCTGGAACCGATCCCCCGGTCATCCATATGACCGGCTGTAGGGCTACAAGGTGCCTACGGGGCTAAAGCCCACTGGGTGGCACTGCGGGTGGTGGGGCGGTGTGGTTGCTGAGCGCAGAGGGCGAAGCGGCGGTGGGCCAGGCGGCGGGGGGCCACAGAGGGCGGCGATGGCCGGGGCCGCAGAGGATGGCGATGCTGGAGGAGCCGGAGGCCGGCTGCAGCGCGGTGGCCATAGGGGCGGCATGCGGGCCAGGGGCGATGCACGGGTGGTGCGGTGGTGGCGCGCCCTAAAAAATGCTGAAAGTGCCAAAAAAACATTAAAAAAAATATTTTTTCTCCTCAAAAAATGTGCCCGTACGGCCCTAGAAGGCCAAAAAAATTCTCCCAGACGCTCCGGTGTCCAAATTAGACAAGTTTTATATGGATTATGGGGTTTTCAGGCCTTCTAGACACAATCGTGAGGTCGATTTTGGTCCAAAGTGCTTCAAAAAATTGAAACCCCTAGATCCAATAAAAAACACTAAAAAATCTCTGAAACCCTCTATGTCTGGTACGCTTCAATGAATCACGAACAATGAGCAACAAGCGAGCTCTGATACCATGTTGGATTAGGCTAAAAGCTAATCTCCCAAGAACACCTACATGCAAACCTGTCACATGGAAGAAGAAAGATACAGACAGAAGAAGAGAAAGCTATGGCGGCCAAAAAGCCAAAGGAGACATCCTATGCAATAGAAAACAATATATTAATGATATGTTTCTAGATTACAATGTGATGATGAAAAAACTCTGTACCAAATGCAAAGAGGTGAATCCTTATAAAAGGAATCATGAAACCCTAAAAGGGAAAACTTAAGGTTAGCTGAAGCAAACTAGAGTGAGTTAGTAATTAGATCATAATGATTTAATTAATAACCCAATAGATTATTACTCTAACATTATCAATAAATAGAATAAAATATCTATCACCATAATAATCTTTGTTCCCATGGGTCCACATAGATCAGTATGGACTAATTCTAGAATGACATCAGATGTATGGGTTTTTCTTTTGAAACTAGACTTTGTCATCTTACCTTTTTGACAATTTTTGCACATAATATTGTCAGGCTTAATCATCGTCGGTAAACCTCTTACATTTCTCTTTCTACTTATTTTTATCATGTTGTCAAAGTTTACATGACATAATCTTTTGTTCCACAACCATATGTCTTCGTTTCTAGCCATTAAGAAAGTGGTGTCAATATCATTCAGATAGAATAAGTTACCTTTTGTCTGCTCATCGGTACCAATCAGACTTCCTGATTTATTGAAGATATTTTTCTTATTATTTGTATATGCTACTTTGTGACCTGAATTATTCAGCTAAGAAACACTCAATAGATTATAATTCAATCCTTTCACCCAATAATTATTTTCACATTTTATCAGGTTATTCAACATTACAGTTCCTTTACCTTCAACTGGACAAGGTGTGTCACTACCCATTCTTATTGAACCACCATTATAGTATTCAAAAGTCTCAAAATTTTTCTTGTCACCAGTCATATGGTGAGTGCAGCCACTATCTATGATCTAGACATCATGTTTACTAACTTTAGATACGAGTACAGTTTCTACATACCTTTCTTCATCTTCATCTGAATCATCTTTTACTGCCACAAACACCATCTCCATGTCTTCATCAGATTCAGTTTCAATTTCTTCATCTTTGCATTTAGCTAGGTAACTGGCCTTCTTTCCTTTGTCATTGTAGTCTTGGGTATCTCTTCTTTCTGATTGTCGGTTGCTTCTGTAATCACCTCTGTCAAACTTATTTTCAAATGACCTACCATTACTTCTATCATCTTTTCTTCTGTTAGGACATCTTGGACCAAAGTGTCCAATCTCTTTACAATTAAAACATACAAGTTGTAATTTACCTTTGTATTTACCTTTGCCTCTGCATTCTTCTTTCCATAAGTGCTTCAATTTCATCACGATCTTCTTCTTCACTTTCACTATCACTATCTTTTCTCATAGCGTGTTTATGACTTGATTTAATTATTCTCAAAGAAGATTTGAATGCAGACTCTATGTTTGGTAAGACACTATTATCAAAGTTATTCATTTCAAATGAAATCAGTTTTCCAATCAAACTATCTAGAGTAACATTTTTATTTTCTACTGCTCTCGTTTCTTGTATGGAAGATACTCTAATAGCATAAGTAGGTAACAAAGTTCTTAGAATTTTACTTACCACTATATCTTCATCTAGTACACCTCCAACTCCTTAGATAGCATTGACTACCTCTTTGTTTCTTGTGTTGTATTGTGTGATGTTTTCACTTTCTTTCATTTTGAGATCATCAAACTTTCCTCTAAGGCTTTCTGCCTTAGCTCTCAGAACATTTTTATCACCACCATGTACAAGCTTCAATTTGTCCCACATCTACTTTGCAGTTGTGCATGCTTTGACATCTTCAAATTCAACATCAGAGAGTGAGGAACCAAGCTCTATCATCATGCAATTGTGCTCATTCTTCTCTCTTATTTGTTCAACTATGGGTACTCCTGTGGGAAACACATATTCAGTATCTAAGTATTGAGTAACATAATTTCCAATACCTAATAGGTGGAGTATTATCGTACTTTTTCATGAAGCAAAGTTTTCTTTGTTCAACTTGGGCACATCTCGTCTGTTTATCTTGTGATATTTAGCTTAGGTCTTTAAATATTCCTTCTAAGTACACAAGCTCTGATACCAATTGTTAGTAATAACTGAGAGGGGGGTGTAAATCAGTGGCCTCAAAAATTAATCCTTAAATCAACTCTTCAAACTTATTACCACAAATTATACCTCTAGTTATCTTTAGTCCTGTAAGATGAATGCCTTGAAATACTTATATCAAATTACTACTTGTCGTAATGCTTTGTAAAACCTTCTACTATATGTTTACCGATAAGCAGTCTTTCTATTTACCGAAACACAGTAAATAACTAGTTTATATCAATGAATCCAAATTTACTTAAGTGAAATGAAAAACAATAAAGTAATGACTCATAGACACATGAACACATAGATTTTTAACATGGAAACCCTATTAAGGGAAAATCCACTAGGACCGGTACCCCAAATTTTTACTCTACTGAAGTGAGATTAGTTAAGAGCCAACCTTGTTAAAGGTTACAAACACATTGTTATGTGTGACCTTGTTAGAGGATTTAAATAGATAGTTTGTCACTTATAATCTGGCATCTAATGTTACCATCCTTGATCAAATAATCACTTGGCATGTCAATAGGTATTGGTCATATCCAATGCTACTTTGTATGATCAAACGTTTTGATACTCCTTGGGGATTATCTCAATTAGAAAAGAATTTTAAGTCCTGCTCGGTTAAGAGACTTGATGCTTCCATTGTTAAAATGAAATAGTAAATTGATCTGTTCACATATACAAATTGACTTGCATATTTTCAGATCTATTGTAAGCGCATTACCTTTCTGATCAATGTTATCAATTCAATACCTTTTCTCCATAATGTTCTGCTCTATGATGTTGTATCACTATTCATCGGTGTATGCAGAATTTAGCTCTTTCTTCAGCTTGATTGATCAAGTCTGAATGAAGAATTTTTTCTCCTTCAGAATCTCTTCAGCATCTATATTCTTGTCACTCCCTTTATTCATAATGAATAATCTTGTCTCTTATATAGACATGATTTCACCATTTCTTGGCTTTCTTGATCTTGGTGTGATCCACAATTCTCGCCAATTTGATTTAAAGAAAAACTCTAGTTTTATCTCATAGAGATCTTCTTGCCAACTAGACAAAGCAGCTTTAAATATTTTACTTATCAACAGCTTTATCTTATCAATTAAAGCAATGATAAGTATCAGTTAAGTCTATTTTTAGCTCTTGATAGCTAAGCATTTTGTCATTTATGAACTCTCTATTCTGTCGATCAATACTTCAGTTAGTCATCGATGAAAATTGACTATTCCGTTGGTGTGACTTCAGTTGACTTCAGGATCTCCATCCGTCAGGGAACACTGTAATTTTCTCGTCGACTAACACTATGACTTTTGCTTTCTTACTCTGTCCATTGGTGTATACAGTCACTTTCTGAATACTCAACTTATATGCATTACTGATAGCATAGCCTTTGATTCATTAGTTCTTTGAAGTCTTTAGAAATATTTCCATGACCATATAGATTATATCAAGTTGACATCAATGACAATACAATACATTAACTGATTTAATGTCTTGCATAAACTTTCTATGACTTGGTGATCACCAACTTGACATCTTCAAACAATCAATCAGTTATAATTTATCATCAATATGATGCTCTTATGGTTGTTGTTACTATGAATAAGAGTACCATTCGTAGGACCTTGATTGATAATGGATCTGGGCTTAATATTTGTATCGTGGACATGCTCAAAGTGATTAAATCTGATCTTTCAACTATTCAAGCTGATAATGTTCCTATACGTGGCTTTGATAACATTGATAAGAACACTTTGGGCATCATTACCTTACCTATCAAAGTAGGTCCAGTCATCCTGAATACTCCTTTTCATGTTATGCATAGACTTCTTAATTATAACCACCTTCTGGGTAGACCTTGGCTGCATGAGATGCATGTTGTTCCTTCCACCCTTCACCGTAAAGTCAAGTTTCTTCAAAACAACATGACATATACACTTCATATGGATGATGCACCAAATCCTTGTTTAATTATTCAAAACAACAATACTCTTATTCCTAATAGTAATCCTTCTTCCTCTAATGCTCTTCTTGGAGATGATTGGGGAACCTTCGATTTTAATACTACCTATATTGAAGAGTATAAGGTTTCTGATCTTGATTTTATGAAGCAACAAAGAGAGTTTGAACAATGACCTTTTGCTTCTACTTCTAATTCCCTTCGTAATAACTTTGTCGCTACTTCTACCCACTATGATTCTGTCAAACCTACTAATGATGACATAGTGAATACTAAAATTCCATTTACTCCTTCTGACGTGGCTTCTGATTGTGGTCTTGGTTATTATTTACTAGTTAAACAAGGATTCCATGGTCAAGGACGTGGTAAGCATAAACATGGAATTCAAATTCCCTTACAGAATAGGGGGAATGAGAATTCTTACATATTGGGATTTAATCCTCAACAACATGTTAGTGTTACCAACATCTCAAATAACACTTCAAAACATGATGACCCTATGAAGGAATTTGACCAAGAAGTTCTTTTGCCTAAAATCCTTCATGCTAAGATGATTACTAGACCTAAACGCAAAAAGAAACGTAGTCCACACTTGGAGCCTCTTCCTTTTTGTTTGTATCATAGATTTCATGATCACTCTACTAATGAATGTCAAGCTTTACATTATAAGATTAGGTAACTCATTGATAGTAAAGTTATTTATATATCATGTGGCAATAAGTAATATTTCAATCCTATTTTCTCTAAATAACATTTATGTTCCTATTATGGAACTCCACATTTTGTAAACAATGTTATCCTAATCTTTGGGGCCTCTTTGTCTTTCATAGTGCTACGAGCAATATAATAGGTCCCCTTTCATCCTTGTTCCTATGCTTGGGGGGAAAGGATGCCATCTCCTTCTTTTCTATCTTTCTGGGATCCACTTTTCCCTTGGTTAAGGAGTATCTAACTATTATGTGATATCCAATCATACATAAAAAAAATTGGTTCACATTGAGGCTCTATGTCCTTGATCATAACCCATTTTTTTGTTTAAAGTTGGGTTTCCGTGGTTGATAAATCTCTCACCTTGGAAACTAAATAGCATTCTATCCCTCACAAGGATTACGTTTTCACCTCTTGCATGCTATCTCTTTGCATTCGTCCCTTCCATGGCCTCATAGGAGTTGTGACCTTCTATGGATATTGTCTTGATGTTGAAGAAGACTTTATCCTTGTTCTTTTCTTTCTTTAACATGACAAAATAGTATGTATTTTTCCATCTTAAGGAGGGGGCATATATATAGCCTCCCTCGTTCTATATTATGTATTTTTGTTCTAACCTTTTTTTTTGCAGCATGCTAATGTTGGCAAGTTGACTTCCTAAGGAAGCATGGCTTATTTTGTGTTGTCAATCATGGCAATAAAGTCATACTAAGATTCTGTCAAAGATAACTTAGAAGACAAAATGACTAAGTACAGAAAATAGGACAGACAGAGAGATACAGAGATCAACACATCAGCGCACATGTTAGAGATCACACCAGAGCATGTGTGCTTAGGTATATACTCTATGGTGTATATACATGCTATATCCAAACACACAGAGTATGGAACATCAGTACAGAAAAGTTACAGGCAGATTAGTAGACCTGCAGTCTAGGAAACAGAGCATGGAAGCCGACTACAGATTTGATCAGCGTGTATGATTTTATAATGTAATGGCTAAGCATCTTTAGTTATAAGTTTGAATTAATGTAATTAATGTTGTAGTAAACACGCTTGAGTTGACTTTTTTGGAAGCATTGTATATTTTTGTTTTAGGGTCGACTAGTTATTTGTTTTGGGTTGCGCCTATTCAGATTTGAAGATATAAGTATGTAATGTAATGTAATGTTATAAGTGTCATTTATTGTGTAAGAAGAAGTTATAGATGAGCAGTATAATGAAGTTAGTAGATGATATATCTCTTTAAAGGAGTAAGAGCATCCACACATACATGGAACTGATCAGACAAGCAATGTCATTACAACAGTTCATTTTGATATAGTGCATATCAACATTCAGAGGGTTGTAGCCTTCATCTTATTGGGCAGTGAGCCATATACCTTTAACAGGGTTTTGTAAAAGGCTCCTAACAAGGTCAGACCTTTAACCAGGTCAGTGTACTCAATTTGTAAAGACTGCTTCTAACAGGGCAAAGGAACTTTAACAGGTTCATTATACCTAGTACAATACTTTGTGGGTACTAATCCCCACCGGAGTTTTCCTCTGATCAAGGTTCTCCATAATCATATCATGTGTTATGTGTTCTTGTGTTA
>MU227120.1:3589562-3637843 GCA_018584345.1 Thuja plicata | reverse complement strand
ATGTTTAATTGGCTGAAATATAAATAATTCATAAACACTGATTCACCCCCCCCCCCTCTCAGTGTTTCTAATAATTGGTATCAGAGTTGTGGTCCTCTGAAAGAAAGTTTAACCACTTGAGGAGATCATGTACTCAGCCAAAGAAAAACATTTGAAAAAGAATCTTGAACTAGCTCTTGAAGATCTTAACAGATCTGAGAAGGAAAATGAAGAACTAAGATTGAAAAATGATGGCTCTCAAATACTTATTAAAAGGCTAAGAAAAGATCTGAAAGATTGTTCTACAAGTGATCTAGGACAAATGGTCAAAAAGCTTAATGAAGATAATAAATCTCTAAATGATAAACTTGAATATCTAGAGGAACAACTTACAGATAGCCAAAACACCTTTGAAGACAAGATCAAAGAAAGCAAACAATTGGGAGATGAACTCTTAAAAGCAAACATGAAAGTTCTGGAATTGGGAAACATAAAGAAGAAGCTGGAATTTGAATTAACAGAAGAAAAGTATAAAATTGATAAACTTCACACAAGTTTAGATTTGATTCAATCTCAAGTTAATGCACAAAGGCAGAAAGGTGACACTACTGGTCTTGGATTCAGTATAGCACGAGATGAAGTCAAATCATCACAAGAGAGAGAGAGAGAGAAAACACTTGAAGCATCTTCAAAAGATAAGAAAGTTGAAGATACTACAGAGGTTATAACTGAACCACCTAAAAGGGAAATCAAACAAGTTAAAAGAACTTTTTATGCATGCAACAAACATGGTCATTTGGCAAGAGATTGTAAAAAGGTAATACCTTTTAATGGTTATTGTTTCTCTTGTAATAAATTTGGTCACAGGGCTATACATTGCAGAACTCAGTCATAGAAAAATCAAAGAAGAATGAATCAAAACAATCAGAGAAATCAACCTCAAAAGAATTTGTAGAACACTACATGTCAGATATGCAACTACAATGGACACACAGAAAAGCAATGCAACATAATGAAGAAAAGCATCAGACCTCCTATCATCTGTCACACATGTAGAAAGGCAGGACACATATCAATGTTTTGTAGATCCAAAACTCAGAAGCAAGATGAACCTAACAAGTCACTATTTGAAGAGAAAGGAGAAGACAAGTTTGTCAAAGCAAATGAAGATTCAAGTAAAATTTGGTTGAAGTAAAGAAGGACAAGAATGTTGACAAAGTAGGAAAATGCATCCTCAGTGGACGCACCCTCTACTTCTGCTTGAATAGGCCTTCTTGGTCTTAGGGGGAGCTATTCTAGCTTAGAACCCCTGTGTGGTTGGTGTACTCACTTCAGAGTATGTGCCTTTGGATTCTTGGTTAAAAGCTTAGATTACAGCTATATGCATTCACACATTATCTAAATTGCATCGGGATCAAAGTTTGAAAATCTCTATGTATGGTTGCAAGCATTAAATGTGGCAGATCGTATAAAAAGAAGTTCGTAGTTGATCATTTTCACAATTAAATTCAAGAGCACATAAATTGAAGAGCATTAGAGCACTAAGACATCAAAGCATGAAGGCATAAATAGTTTGGCAGTTGGAACAAACGGATAATCAGTTTGAAGCGGAGCTCTAGTCGTCGCGCCATTTCAAAATTTCATGGAAACCCTACATAAGCAAACAACAAGTAAGTATGGTGACCCCAGTTGTGTTTGATGTAGAAGAGAGGAAGAGGTTCATATTTAAGAAGCACCCATTTAAATCCATACTGGATGATGTGGAAGGGGCTTTCTCCAAAACCCCGCTTGGCGTTGTTCACGTGGAAGATATCTGCGTGTACATTTACTGTTAAAAGGAATCATTAGGAGATGATAATATAGCTTCTCACATGGCATCAATGCTAAATAAGGATTTCACATTCAAAGATGAGTTCGCGCACCTACAAGATAACCATATTATTGAGTATTCGAATGCGCATGAATTTGAAGAACCAGAATGGGTAAAAATCCTGTTAAGAAGAATTCATGATGATCTCTTTTGGATTGGTGATGTTCCTATCCGTATCACCACAAAACTAATCCATCAGTTAACCATACTTTCAATGATTGGACCAGTATTTCCCACTGGTAAGGATGTAAAGAAACAAATTGAGCAAGTTTGTTTATCCAGGAGTGATAGTCGCAGAATGACAGTCGACCCTATCAAGGAGGATGACATTAAACTCATGACAATGATACTTGGATACAAGTTTCAGCAAGCAATCAGGTTGAATAGTGTCTCTACAACAATAGTCCTTGCATCTATCAAAATAGTGAGGGATAACACCCAATACAATCTATGTGAGATCTTGCGCGATCAGTTGATTGAAAATATCAGAATCATCAAACATGACAGAAACAAAACATTCAGGTTTGGATCTTTAATCATCTATTCATATCATCATATAGTTGGAAAGGTTGTAGACCTTGATCTAGACAAAGGAAAACCTATAATGACTCAAATATCTCTTAAACCCATAGTAAAAAGCAGCAAGAGATAAAATGGATATCGACATAAAGATATTCAGGGTCAAAATGCAAAGCAGGTTTAGACTATCTGAGAAGATAGTTGACAAATACAGGGATACAATATGTTTCATGGTAGAAATAGATTGCACATGCATGGAGGCTGTTGAGCCAAGAACCAAGTGGATTCATCCACTAGGGTATGAAGTAGAAGACCATGTGTTAGAAGGATATGCGCAGGTCTTATTGTCAGCACCTAAAGACCCTAATGAACCTAGATGGGGCACTTACAGAGAAAAGACCGACAATGTGGACATTGAACTAAAACTTGTTGTTAACAAAAGGAAAGCATCCAGAACTACATCCAACACTCTAAGAAAGCATGGAGTCACTCGAGAAGATTTGGATAAGGCAAAAGAAGCCAAAATTGCTAAAGTTAAACTTGAGAAAACTTTTGAAACTCAAAAGAAGAGGCAGAAGAAAAATGAGGAGAGTACCACTACACCTACTACCGTAATTGATCAGATACTTCTCCACCTTCTGTACCTAGTAAGAGACCTAGAGGAAGGAAGGAAGCGGTTACAAATCATCCATCCTCAAGAGCTACATGGAGCACAGTAAGGAGTACTCAAACTCCTCCTGAGGTAGGATTTAGACCCAGTCTAAATATCTTGAAGAATAGGATTATAAATGAAGGAAGATTGGATACACTTTCCAAAGTCTATGACAAATATCAAGAAATTGATAAGACTGAGATACATTCTATGGTCATATCACATATGATCAAGTTTAAGAAATCAGTTCTTGAACTTAAGACAGTGATACCAGATCAATTATGGAACATATTGGAGATCATGAAAATACATGCTATAGAAGAGGACATGAAGATTAGAGAAGGAACCTTGGATACTCTTCTTCCTATCTTTTCACATGATGAGAAGGCTATTCTGTTAGATCTAGTAAAGACTCATCTCCGTAGTAAGACAAGAACTCTATAGATTATGAACAAACAATATGAGCAGGTTGGAAAGGAGACTGAAAAGGCATTTGCACAAGTATTTATGGACAGACATATGCATCCACCAACGGCACCTACAGCAAAAGTTACCCCAGCTCCTCCTAAATAGGTTACAACTCTAGAAATTTAGATTGCACCTATGACAGGTCCATAAGATTCAACACCCACAATGACAATAACTTCTGAGACAGCTAAAGATACATAAGATACTATAATAGTTGACAATGTCAAAATATCTATGACAACTTCTGATAATGATATGAATAAGGTTGATGAAGCAATGAAAACAGATGACACATCTCTACAACAGAATGAAGTTCCTTCCATTGATCCAATAGACTTGGATAAGGAGAAAGATACTCAAGGTAATGAGACACCAGTGAAGGAGATTCATGTCAAAAGTGAATGTGTAGATACAAGTCAGAATACCATTTTCTCACCATCCACTCAACCATCCACCTCATTGTTGTCAAGATTAACTCCTGACTCAACAAGTTTTGATGCATGGGAAGAAGATAACCTCATCAAGATCAGCATCATTGCCATGAAAAAGGAAAAAGAGAAACATGTTATGAAAAATCCTCGCTTTGTGGAGTTAATAAACATTCTGAATGAACTAGTTCCTACTGATAAGAAAGTTGCTAAAGTTCAAACAATTGAACATGTGGATAGCATACTGGAAAACTTCAAAACACATTTCACAAGCCTAGTAGAATCAGCTACTAAAATTGCAAAAGATGAATACAAAAAGGAGAGATTAAATGAATTGGTAAAGAACTTTACCTTAGATCTAAACTCCTTAAAGATTAGGCAATCTATACCTAAAGAGTTGGTAGAAAGAGGAAAGAAGGTTACTGCAAATTGCATGGACAGAGTAACACTCACCTCTGAGCACACCAAAAAGATAGCAGAAGCTGAAGAAATGGTGAATAACATAAGGAAATCAGTTGAAAACTCCACGCAAGATATGAGCATATGCAATAATGTCTATCAAGGTCAGTTAGAAAAAAATTGAGAAAGCTAAGTTAGAAATCAGCAAGATAAGGGTAAGGAAAACACAATTAAGAAATGCACTTGCACCATCCTTAGCAGTCCTCAATGAGAATATAAAATAGATTGATAACACTATTGTGACATATTATCAAGGTCCTTGCATGGATCTGATGAAAATGGAAAAGTTGACATATGCCCTATGTGCGCATCTTCAAACTATTGATGCAATGTAAAAGTTTTGGCAGAAAGAGATTCAATCTCTTCAAGTTGTGTACCCAGACGTCTACATGGAGTAAGTATGTTGATGACTTACAGTTTTTGCACACCTTTTTCATTAATGTCAAAGGGGGAGTAGTATAGAATGTGGATATGCGGAAAAGTATATATTTGTTTTGGGTTGCGCCTATTCGGATTTGAAGATATAAGTATGTAATGTAATGTAATGTTATAAGTGTCAATTATTGTGTAAGAAGAAGTTACAGATGAGTAGTATAATGAAGTCAGTAGATGATATAGCTCTTTAAAGGAGTAAGAGCATCCACACATACATGAAACTGATCAGACAAGCAGTGTCATTACAACAATTCATTTTGATATAGTGCATATCAACATTTAGAGGGTTGTAGCCTTAATCTTATTAGGTAGTGAGCCTAGGGAGTGAGCCATATACCTTTAATAGGGTTTTTTAAAAGACTCCTAATAGGGTCAGACCTTTAACTAGGTCATTGTACTCAATTTGTAAAGACTGCTTCTAACAAGGCAGAGGAACTTTAACAGGTTCATTATACCTAGTACAATATTTTGTGGGTACTAATCCCCACCAGGGTTTTCCTTTGATCAAGGTTCTCCGTAATCATATCATGTGTTATGATTCTTTGGATGCACATTTGATATATGTTTAATTGGCTGAAATATAAATAATTGATAAACATTGATTCACCCCCCCTCTCAGTGTTTCTAAAAGCTAAATCCTCGGAAGGTAACGCACATAACTTACTAAATCTTGAAGAGATACACATTTTATAAATTTATTCCATGGTGATATGAGGATATGGATCAATGGGTACTTCATAAAATCCATCAGAAGATGCACTACATACATGCACAAAGAAGCTAGAAGGTGTTAGGGTTTGACAAATCTAGAACAATATAAATTAAATAGTTATATGTAGAAACAAAAAGAAGAATAAAAATGGACACATATAACACATAGATTTAACGTGGTTCACCCAAAACCTGGGCTACATGCACCTACACATCCGTCCAACCTTTCTTATTATCCAGAAAAATAGTACACCATCATTACCATGCATTATGCATCTCAGCCACTTATAACATGTGTTTTAGGGAAACCTCTAAAATCAACCATTTTAGGGTTTTACAATGTCGGTCTTCTTTTTCCAGAAAAAGAAAATCTTGCTTCCAAAAAATCACAAAAATATTTTGGCCCTTCAACACCCACTACATGATCAGTCACCACAATATCAACATAAGGTGCACAACTTTATGGGGTGACTATCAAGTTCTTTCTTTAAGGGCCATCCTATCCTTTTTGTGGTTCACAGTAAGATACACACATCTTACTAGGTGAGCTAGCCAATCCTCTCTCTCCTTTTCTTTGACTGGTGATGTCTCTCTTATTATAATCTTGGGGTTGAAAAAGACTTGAGTCCCTAGGGGCTCAAGGATTTCTTTGTCCATTTTATTTCAATAAGATTATCTTTTCTTTATGATCTCCTTTACTAAGAGTTTGCATCGATTCCATACTCTTGCTAAAGTGGGGGCTAAATTTATCATCAGAAAATGGAAGCACTTTCATTTTGGACTAGTTTAGCCCTTAGAGTAAGTGGTTTTGGGTCATTTCAAATGCCTTGAATGGGTCTTTGACTTTGATATGCCTTTTCCCCTGTTCTACCCTATTTTCCACTTTTCTCTAGTCTATTTCTGGCATCCTGCTATGTAACTTTGAGGTTCTTGACTTGGAGGTCAAGGTGGACCTTGACCTTAACCTAGGTTAAAGTTGATCTCAACCCTGACCTAGTTCAAGGTCAACCTTGACCCTGACCTAGGTCAAGGTCAACCTCAACCCTAACCTAGGGTCCAAATAAGTTTCCAAAGTTTCCAGATGTCGGGGTTTGGAAATATTTAATTCCTACTTCCGGGATGGTTGTTTTGGTCTCCAAAGTAACAAATATTGAAATTATTTTTAATATAGGTCCACTTATAGGGGTATGAGGCTAATTGGAATTTAATTCTCCTATGTTGGCCTCTCTATAAGTTTGTGTCCTAGATTTGTATATAAGGAAGCCTTCTCCTCTCATTTTCTCTAAGACACAGGAAGAAATATCATCCATAAAAAAGTGATCATCTAAATTCAAGCATTCAAGAACCCCATTCATCAAGGAGATCCATTGGTATCCATTGAAGGATTCAAGCTCTAGGGAGCTCTCTTGTTGAAGATTCCTCCATCCACATCCATGCAAGATTCTTCCTATTCCAAGATCCATTCAAGATTAGTGTTCAAGATCTAAAGATAATTGATTTGAGAAAAACTACATCCTACATCCTACATTCTACATTAATTTGGAGCATCCATACTTGTGGATCCAAGGATTCAAATCCACCACAAGGGTTTCTATACAAGCAAGGTGAATTTGTTCATTTACTTTGTTTATCTCTACAATTTCAATTCTACTATAAGGTTAATTCCAAAACAGGGTTTGACCTAGGCAAAACCCTCCCCCCAACAAAAAATACCATTTTTCTTGGAGGTATAGGTACAAGATAGTGAATTATAGAGCAGACTCAGATACCCTTTTCGGCCAACTTTCAGGATCTGCAAACAAATTTTTTGTCAGAGTAGTGCAAGTCAAGGTCAACATTTTGGGGTATAATTGCGCCCTCGCATTTGGGTCAAGGTTGACCTGACTCAGAAAAGAAAAATATTTTCGGGTTTTGTAGATCTCACAGTTTCAGGTCAGATTTGCAAAAATCAATAGTTTCTAAGACCGTTTGATAAGATTTTTAGTAGATTCTTTTTCAGAGATAAGTACTTTTTATTTCTTCATTTCATTATTCTTTGCAAACATTTCTAGATTTACATTCCTTAGCATTACAATTAAATGTAAGTGGTTAATAGAGGCATAGGGTATCTTTTATGTGTAAATCTCCAATTTTTCCTCCTTACAGATATGAGGAATCTATGATTTTAACCAAAATTCATTTGGTTGAGCAGTGATAGAATTTTCAATGTCACAAACACTAAGATATGTAGAAGTCTTATGTTCTTGATCAACCCGCCAGTAAATCACAAATTGGTGATCGGTAAAGTATATGTCATCATTTCTAATGATTTGGTGATGTGGAATAAAGGTTATAAATCAAATGTACTAGTATTTGCAAGATCGATATAAGCATTCAAGACAAATTTAAGGTGTTGCATAGGAGAGGTAAAAGCATGTTGTATTATCTTGAATATATAAACTTGCAGATCTTATCCTAACCTAATGCAGTCATGATAAATCATTTACTTTATCCAGATTATCAATTTGACACATGGTACTATCTCAAGAAATAAGTTTAAAGATCATTTTTAAGGTGATGGAAGTTGCTTATATATAGGAACTACTCTTATTGAAAAGAGTTGTTGAGAAAAATAAAAAGTAAATAAATGTCATTGAAGAGTTTTTGGGTGATTAGGGTTTTTATGATTTCAAGTTGAAATTGTGATAACAGAGCAGAGAGAAAGTTATAGAGTACAGAGAACTGAAAAGGATCTGATAGGCAATTAGTGTCATTCTAGATCATTAATATTTTTGTTCCTTAACAAATGTAGGAGGTCAAATCCTCTAACAAGGTGAACTTTAACAGGTTCTTATTTGTAAATCCTTTAACAAGGTAGCTTCTTTATTGAGGTTTTAAATCCTCTAGCAAGGTAGATCATAGATGATCTTATTGTACTCCTAACAATGTATGAATCACTTCTAACATGGTGAAGCCTCAGAAAGGGTATTTTTATCTCTTAACAGGGAAAACTCATTTACTACAATATTGGGCTTGTAGGTTTCATCCCCACCATGTTTTTTTTTCCTTTGAAAAGGTTTTCCACAATAAAAATACATTTCTTTTATGTGTGTTAAAACTATGGATGCATGATATTCTTTAATGTCATTTGTTTATTTCATTCATATGCTTTGAGGTTAAGAAGTTTCTAGTACAGTTAATAAGATTGGTGACTGGATTAGGTCAATACCAATTTGTACTATTTCACCCCCTCTTAGTCACAAGTTATCCTATAATTGGTATCAGAGCACGGGTCCTTTTTGTGATAATTCTAATAGCTTGAGGAAAAGATCCCTATAAGTCAACATGGATAGATACAAGTATGAAAAGAAACTTGAGGATGCAAGCCAAGTTATCAATGAACTGAAGGAAAAGTTGAGGCATTACCTTGCTATGAGAAGAGAGGTTACTGAGAAGTTGAGTGAAAGCCAAGAATACATTAAACAACTATCTGAAGGGATTTTATTTGAAGAATCAGATGAAGCACTTGCAGATATGATGGATAAAATAGTGGACTGAAAAGTGAAGTGGAAAATCTGAAAAGAGAGCTTGAAAGTCTGTCTATCAGGATGGTTGAAGAACTTGAAAGAAGAACGGTTGTTTATAATGCCAGGAAATTAAGGAAGATTCCCTAAAGGTTAAAGATGAAACCCTTACAGAGAAGTTGGAAAAACTATTCAGATCAGAGAAAGAGGTTTCTACATTAAAGGAACACTTACATGATATAGATGAAGATAAATATGATATTGAAAGAGAGAATGAATGGATAATGAAAAGCTAAAAGAGGAATTGAGATATGAAAATGATCAACTGGAAAAATTTAGAAAGAGTTACGTTAAACTTGATGAATAGCTTGGAAGATAGAGGATGAGTGGAGAAAAACAAGGTTGAGGTTTTACAAAATTTGAAGCTAGTGAATCTTCTGGTACCAAGGAAATTAATGAAGAAAGAAAATCAACAACCAAGGTGAACAACAATAGTTGAAAGAAAAGGTATAAACCAATATTTTTCAATTTTCATAAGGAAGGTCATAATACTAATATATGTTGGCTTAAGCCGATTGGTCCAAATGTCAAACCTAGAGGTTCTACTGCTAGATCAAAAAACTCTTATGTTAGACTAATAACTACAATGCTAGACCCAATAAATTTCATGGAATTTTTTACTATTGCAACAAGTTTGGACATAAAGATAATGCATGCATGGTGAGAATCAACAACCAGTGGTCATATGACTACAACAGTCTAAAACCTATCAATCAAGGTAATTGATCATATGTTGCTTGTTCTAAATGCCACAAATATGGAGACATGACTGTGAATTGCAGATTAAGGTCATACATAGATATTTTTGGTCCCTAGAATCCAACAGGTATGGTCTGTTATGTCTGTAAAAAGGTTGGTCATCTTTCTAGGTCATGTAGGATAACAAAGTATACAAGAGGTCAATCGGTGAACAATTATGAAACTTCCAAAGGTAAAGGAACTAATAATGCTAATGAAATAAGAAATGATATGAAGAAAACATGGGTGAGGAAAGGAGAATTTAATTGGTCAGAATTAACTAAGAACTCCACAAGTCCAAGAAATGTGGAGAATCCATTGGTGAACTAAGCACACTATTTTCTTAGGGGGAGCACTTAAATTCAAATTTGTTACCGGTCCCGTAACTTCATGAGTGGTAAGATTCATATGCATTTTGAGACGCCTATTTGAAATTTAATGATTTCTAGTGAAGATAAAGTGTTTGTGTCCATATATCGAGTGTTATGTTTTAAGTCGTTGTGGTTGGTGGAAAGAATTAATTGATCATTATGTCTAATGACTACATTCTCAAAATTTATAAATATGAGAAAGTAAACTCTTTTTTCACTTTGCATTCAAACAAAGTTTATTAAAGAACTTTTGGTTACATTCTATAGCAAGAACTATTTGTGTTTGTGGAATAAGATTATGCATGAAAGAATCTAATCGATGAAGTCAAGATATTAGTTTGAACTACAAAAATCCTTACACGAATCATTGTTGTTGTTGATTGATTGTTAACGTTATGGATACTCCAATTTTGGTTGATATCATTGATGAGCCACGACCCATATTAAAGTTACACCTGATGAAGGAAAATGAAAATGATCCAATGGGTGCCCTATCTTCGATACCCTATGGTGTATTGTTAAATGAATACATTAATTCATTCATTCACTACAAATTGGAAGAACTTGGAACTGATGACATCTATAATGAATTTCTTAAGTTGAGCGATGGTTTGAAGGTAAAAGATGAACATATGCATTTGGTTCAAAAAGGTTTCATTTATGTTGTTCAGATACCTGATGAGTTTCATCTAGAATGGATAAGATATGTTTTGAGAAGAGTACATGATTAATTTATTTGGTTGGATAAGCCTCTCAAGTTTTCAAAAGAGTTAATCCACAGAGTTACTTGATTTTGTGCAACTGGTGAAGCATCTACTCTATCTTGCTGCAAACTTGGTTACAAAGCCATGACTATTAAGGATATATATCTAAAAAATAAGTGAGATTAGCCTCAATGGTAATAGGATAAAAATTATATTAGTCTAGTCAATTGAACAGTGTACCTGGTGGAGCTATTCATGCTGCATACAAAATGGTGAAGGAAGATGCGAAATATAATTTTTGTGAGATGTTGAGCAGTCAATCCTATGTGAGCATAGAGAAGATCAAGAAAGATAAGAAGTAGTCATTCAAATATATGCAAATGATCTACTAAAAAAATTTAGAAAGAGTTCTATTAAACTTGATGAACACCTTGGAAGATAGAGGATGAGTGGAGAAAAACAAGGTTTAGGTTTTACAAACTTTGAAGCTGGTGAATCTTCTGGTATCAAGGAAATCAATGAAGAAATAAAATCAACACCCAAGGTGAATATCAATAATGGAAATAAAAGGTATAAACCGATATGTTTTAATTGTCATAAGGAAGTTCATACTGCTAATATATGTTGGTTTAAGCCGATTGATCCAAATGTCAGACCTAGAGGTTCTACTGCTAGATAAGAAAAGTCCTATGTTAGAGCTAGTAACTACAATGACAGACCTAATAAATTTCATGGATTTTTTTACTATTGCAAAAATTTTGGACATAATGCTAATGCATGCAGGGCAAGAATCAACAACTAGTGGTCATATGAATACAACAGTTAGAAACCTATCAATTAGGGTAATTGATCAGATATTTCTTGTTCTAAATGTCACAACTATGGAGACATGGATGTGAACTATAGATTAAGGTCATACATAGATAATTTTGGTCCCTAGAATCCAACATGTATGGTCTGTTATGTCTGTAACAAGGTTGGTCATCTTTATAGGTCATGTAGAGAAACAAATTATACAAGAGGTCAACCGGTGAACAATGATGAAACTTCCAAAGGTAAAGGAACTGATAATGATGATGAAATACAAAATGATATGAAGAAAACATGGGTGAGGAAAGGAGAATTTAATTGGTCATAATTAACTAAGAACTCCACAAGTTCAGGAAATGTGGAGAATCCATTGGTGAACTAAGCACATTATTTGCTTAGGGGGAGCACTTAAAGTCAAATTCATTATCGATCCCCTAACTTCATGAGTGGTAAGATTCATATGCATTTTGA
Source organism: Thuja plicata (assembly GCA_018584345.1). NCBI lineage: Eukaryota > Viridiplantae > Streptophyta > Pinopsida > Cupressales > Cupressaceae > Thuja > Thuja plicata. The sequence continues at coordinate 3,625,665 of MU227120.1, read as the reverse complement.
GATGCCTATTTTAAATTTAATTATGACTAGTGAAGATAAAGTGTTTGTGTGCATATAACAAGTGTTATGTTTTAAACCATTGTGGTCGGTGGAAAGCACTACTTGATTGTTATTTCTAATGAATACATTCTCAAAATTTATAAATATGAAGTTATAAATATGGGAAAGTAAACTCTTTTATAACTTTTCATTTGAATGAAGTTTATTAAAGAACTTTTGGTTACATTATTTAGGGAGAACTATTTGTGTTTGTGGACTAAAATTATGCATGTAATAATCTAATCGGTGAAGTCAAGATATTAGTTTGAACTGCAAAAATCCCTACATGAATCATTTTTGTTTCTGATTGATTGTTAACATTATGGATACTCCAGTTTTGGTTGATATCATTGATGAGCCAAGACCCATATTCAAGTTACACATGATGAAGGAAAATGAAAATGATCCAATGGGTGCCTTATCTTTGATACCCTAAGGTGTATTTTTAATTGAAGGCATTCATTCATTCATTCACTACCAATTATAAGAACTTGGAACTGATGAAATCTGTAATGAATTTCTTAAGGTGAGTGATGGTGTGAATGTAAAAGAGGAACATACGCATTTGGTTCAAAAAGGTTTCATTTATGTTGTTGAGATACCTGATGAGTTTCATCAAGAATGGATAAGATATGTTCTAAGAAGAGTACATGATCAATTTATTTGGCTGGATAAGCCTCTTAAGATGTTAAAAGAGTTAATCCATAGAGTTACTTGATTTTGTGCAACTGGTGAAGCACCTACTCTACAAGCTATAGTTGTAAACTTGGTTACTTGTTTAGCCAAATCCAAATAGGATCACAAAGCTATGGATATCAAGGATATATATCTGAAAAAGAAGTGAAATTCGCTTCAATGGTAATAGAATACAAATTATATCAGTCTAGTCAATTGAACAATGTACCTAGTGGAGCTATTCATGTTGCATACAAAATGGTGAAGGAAGATGCAAAATATGATCTTTGTGAGATGTTGAGGAGTCAATTATTTGTGAACATAGAGATGATCAAGAAAGATAAGAAGTAGTCATTCAAATATGGATCACTCTTGGTATGTATACTCTTTTACTTACAAAATCATTTTCCTGGAATAGGTTCTATTACATGGTCAAAGGATATACCAGTAGTAATGCAAATTAAGCAATGAATAAGAAATTTAGGAAACAACTTTGATTTAGTTATGTGGGGTTACTTTAAATATTTTCAAAGTAAAATGCACCTAAGAGAGAGAATCCCAACTGATGTTTTTAAGAAGTATAAAGATGATATTTTTTTTCAAGTAGATACAAATACATGCATGTTGCAAGTAGTGCAACCTAGAACATGTTGAATACCTTCCATGGGTTATTAAGTTGATAGTGATCTAGTCATCATTCATACTGATGGTCTATTATCTAAACCAATTGATACTTCAACATCTAGGTTTGGAAATTATGAAGAGTCACCATTGAAAATCTACAATGAGTTAAGAGAACCTATAATGCAAAGAAAGATCAGAAAATAAGTTGACAACCTAGCCAAATTGAGTGGCATTACACCTAAAATGATGACAAGACTCAGAGATAAAATGGAAAGTGAGGAAGCAGACACATCTTGTGTAGGAGCCAAGGATGCTGAAATTGAAGTAGAAGAGGTTACACCTCATATATTTACAAGGGGTTTAGGACTGAAACAATCAACCTCTATTTCAACTACTCCTATTAAGACTAAGTCAGAGGAGACAATTGAGACTTTTCAGAGAACTGACAGAAGAAAGAAAGAAATGGCATCAGGCTACAAAGAGTCAAAAATTAAGAAGGGAGGTAGAGTAAAGGCTGAAGAAGAAAAGGTCAAAACCGAGTCTAAGAAAAAGTCTACTACTTTAGAAACTAATAAAATTGACAATACTATCATTCTTGAGAACATTGTTAAAGACATTAAGGAAGACGAAAATATGATAGAAGTATGGACTCACTTTGACAAGTTTGAAAGTGAAGAGAAAATGAAGATTGAAGATGCAATTGTCAAAAGTTTACGCACTTTTTTCAATTCACCTAGTAAACTTTACAAAGCTATACCAAAATAAATTTTTAATGTAGTTAACAAAATATGGAGAGAAGCTTTAAAGATTGACATTAGTATTGATGGAACATGGAACAAGAACTTATAATAGATAGAGTTGACAATTGAAGCAATGAGAAAATAATCTAAGAAAAAGAATAGAGTTACAAGAATTCTCACTGGTGATACTCAGTCTGTAAGGAATGAGAACGTGGAGTTATTGACAAATTTGTTTGAAGTTTGACATTGGTGCTGAAGTCAAATCGGTAAAAGAGGAAAGGAAATCACAAGAGAGAGAAACTAAAGAGATTAATTATCTCATAGATATTTTTTCTCTAATATCCTAGAAAAGGAGACAAGTCATAAGGATGATGAAGATATGCTTTCAATAAAGAGAAAACTAGACCTAGCCAGTGAAGGTAGCATGATAAAGAAGAGAAAAACAAAGGATACAGCTAGTTCAGAAGAAGATGGATAAGGAGATGAAGAATAATATAAAGATGAAGGAAGGAAAACAACTTTTGATATTAATCATATGAGTCACAAAGAGCTATTGAAAATTTATACTACACTCAGGGAGAACGATGAAATAAACTAGTTGAAGGAAAAAAACAAGCAGGTCAGAATACTATAAGGAGCCAGCAATATAATTAAGAATTTAGTACCTAATGTGAGCTATGGAAAACAAGATAATCCTATTGATCAATTGGGTATTTTTGTTCAAGGCTATTTTTTATCAAGTGCCTAACTTGGAGATTGCACCTATGGAGTTAGCAATGAAAGAATATGATAGATAATGAGCTAACAAGTTGAAAGAGACCATTATAGAAGACAAAGAGCCACTTGCACTTTTAGTAAATTAAATGAAGGAAACTCTATGCGAGAAAGGAAAGATGCTTGTAAACATTTCCAAGGTTACAACATTTACACAGGATCTAGAGAAGAAGATAGAGGAAGCCTAACAGGAAAGTGATGATCTGATTATAAAATTTGATCCTCTAACCAGTTTAGTTTCAACATACATTGCTAAGGTAAAGATGATTTCAAAAAATATGAATATGTTGCAAGTAGATCAAGATAACATAATATTATCACTTATAGAGCTGGAGACCTATCTATCTCACACTATGGATCTCATGCAACAACATTTGAGAAATGCAGAAACAATACTAAGTCAATAAGAGGTAAACACATTGAATGATATGGAACGAACATCATTGGTTATACATGGATAGATTTTATCAATGGAAAAATTAAAATATTCATGGGTCACATCCCTGAATTTAGGGAAGATCAACTTCAAGGACATGTTTGACCAAATGTAATTGTGGTAAGTACTTATAATCCTTTGTCATTGTTGGAAAAATAGGGGAGACTGATGTATAATTTATTGTATGGAAGGATGATGTAATGATGTGTGATAACATGGATAATGTAAGGTGGTGTATGATTTTAGGATGATATTATACTATGTATGTAATGTAAGATTTTTTTTAGATGATTATGAGAAGTTTTTGCCATCAATGCCAAAGGAGGAGATTGTTGGTATTATGATAATTTCTGAAGGAGATATGAAAAGTGGTTATGAGTGGATATAGAATTGTTTTTCCTTGATTGAAATATATTCAGATATCATGATTACAGTGATCAATAAGAACTATACATGATTGGTAAAGGAAAGATCAAATCTATATATTGACATGAAGAATACGTTTACTTAGATTGTGGTAGCGGTCAAGTTAAAATTTTTTTAGATGTGATCAGAGATACAATATGTATATGGTATGAGGAATCTATGATTCTAACCACAACTAATTTGGTTGAGTAGTGATAGAATTTTCAATGTCACAGATACTAAGACAGGTAGAACTCTTATGTTCTTGATCAACCAGTCAGTATATCATAGGTCAGTGAGTGGTAAAGTATATGCGTTCACTTCTAATGATTTGGTGGCATGGAATAGAGGTTATAAATCCAATTTATTGGTATTTACAAGATCAATGCAAGAATTTAAGACAAAATTAAGGTGTTGTATTGGAGAGGTAAAAGCATGTTTTATTATCTTAGAGATATAAACTTGCAGATCTTATCTTGACCTAACGCAGTCATGATAAATCATTTCTTTCATTGAGATTATCAATTTGACACATGGTACTATCTCAATATGTTTTTTTTAAGATCATTCTTAAGACGGTTCAAGTTGTTTATATATAAGAACTGCTCTTATTGAAAAGAGCTGTGGAGAAAAAGAAAAAAAAGACTTGTTGTTGAAGAGTTTTAGGGTGATTAGGGTATTTATGATTTCAATTTGAAATTGCAATCAAAGAGTAGAGATAAATTTATAGAGTACAAAGAACCGAAAAGGATCTAATAGGAAATGAGTGTCATTCTACAGATCAACAATCTTGTTGTTCCCTAACAGTTGTAGTAGGTCAAATCCTCTAATAAGGTGAACTTTAACACATTCTTATTTGTAAATCCTTTAAAAAGGTAGCTTCTTTATTAAGGTTTGAAATCCTCTAGCAAGGTAGATAATAGCTAATATTATTGTACTCCTAATAGTGTACTAATCACTTCTTACAGGGTGAACCCTCAAAAAGGGTATTTGTAGATCCTAATAGGGAAAACTCATTTACTGCAGTATTGGGCTTGTGGGTGTCATCCCCACCGTGGTTTTTTTTTCCCTCTGAAAAGGGTTTCCATGGTAAAAATACTTGTTTTGTGTGTGTTAAAATTATGGATGCTTGATATTGTTTGTTGTTATTTGTTTATTTCATTCATATGCTTTAAGGTTAAGAAGTTGCTAGTGCAATTAATAAGATTGGCGGCTGGATTAGGTCAATACCTATTTGTACTGATTCACCCCCCTCTCAGTCACAAGTTATCCTACTGAGACAAGAATAAGATTAAGTAGGACTATTATGATACTCATAAAGTATGGTCGCACCTGAAATTTTACCACCATGAATGACAATGATCCCCAATGGAGAATCTTAATAATGTCACATGGTGTGGAGCAATATAATAGGTGCTTAAATTTTATTCAAAGCAATCTTAATTACAAATTAACTCATTACGACAGGTTATGTGAATAATATCATAATCAAGGAGTTTCTAAATTTTGTAATACATAGATTGACATTCATTAGTAGAGTGTTCATGATATTGATGATACATGTAAAATGGAAATTCACAAGGTTTTGAATATGCTTCTTTTTCCATTTAAGTCGAGTAATCAACTTAGCATGAAGAAGGTTTGGAAAAATGATTTCTTGATTAAAGATAGGAATGTAAGAAGTGTTAGATGATAAAGGAGGGGATGATGACAAAGGAGGAGGTTTGATATTGAACTCTTCCATAGATTTCTTATGATTTTGCTGCCTTTTTGTACACATCCTAAACTATGTTGGAGATTATGAGTTGGATTGTTAGGATAATCGAGTTGAACAAATGACACACTAGGCCCTTTGAAGAGTCATGTGTTAAAATTAGGAATTTTATATTCACCCGCAAAAGATGGTGTAAATTCTAATGAACCCTATTCATCTTCTAAACGGGAACTTTTAGGAGAAAAAGTATGTTTAGGATGAGAAGATATGTTTTGTTGAAATGGTATAGGAATGGAGTCAGACTTAGTTCGTATGCAACTTTGTGATTTCTAATCACCAAAAAGGGTATACATGATATTGTTGTAGATGAACTTTACTTTGAAATGAAGTGTTGAAGGAATGACGTGCATAGAATGTATCCATGGTCATCCTAAGAGAAGATTATACTTAAGAGAATTGTGCATGACTTTAATAGGGGTGGATAAAATTACAAGACCTACTTTAACAGGTAAATAAATAATACCCATAGTTTTTTACAAGATTGTCAAAGCCTGAGATAGGAATAAAATCAGGTTTGATTAAATAAATATTTTTATTTATCTTGTGTAACAAGTCAATACTAAAAATATTAAGTCTAGATCCACTATCAAATAAAGTTCTTTGAACACAATTAGCATTGATATGGATAGAAACCATAAGAGAATCATGTTGATCTTGAATTTCCTTAGGAGTAAAATTATCTTGAGAAAACATAAATTGAGCTTGGTTATTGGTCGCATTTATGTTCCCCAATATGGAAGTTATATTAGATTTCTAAGGAGGTGAAACAATCATGTTTCTCAAGGCTTGTTTTAATTCTTCATGATATGTAGGTGAAGTTTGAAGAAGCTCCCAAAGGGATATCCCAACAAGAGTACCATTGAGTTATTCTACTAAATCATACTCCTTTCCAGGATTTTAAGGGAGATGGGGTGCAGGAGGAAGCACCGATTGAGAAGTAGGAAGAGGAGGAATAGCTGAATTAGTAGGTTGTTTATTATTTCTTGTGTTATATGTTTGAGCAACCACATGATAGTCAGGTTGTTGAGAACCTTTCACCATAATGATTTGTTTATTTTGAGGTAGATGGGTATCTTGACGGAGATGGACAACAACCATAGGATTTTCAGTACCCAAAAGCATTGACAATATTAACTTGGGTAGGATCTTTTTTCTCAAAGGTTTCATTTATGATAGGGAGAGCATAAAGGGTATTATCTTCTTTCTTCAAGGTATCTTCACGATGTAGGAAAACATTAGAAGAGGGATGGACACAACTCATTAATGCATCATCAATAGAAAGAGTATTAGAAGGAATTACAATTATACTAGTCTCCTCTCCACAAATCATCTTCTTTGATAGAATCTCTTTCATAGGGGAGAGAATAAGAAACATTTTTGTCTAATGGTTCATCCCAAATAAGGAGATCATCAAGAATAGATACATCTTTATGAATAAAGAAAACTTTAAGGGAGAGGTAATCATAACTCACTAAGGTTTCATCCCTAAAGGGGTGTCATTGAAATAAATATAAGGTAAAGTATCATAAGGGAAATAATTATCCTTAAGCAAGGCATTCTCATAGACGAGGACTATATTAGGAGAAGAGTTAACATCAATAATTAATTATTATCCCCAAAGAGAAAGATCATTGAGAGAAAGGTCTAAAACATATTCTTGCATTAATGTATTCTTATGAGGTGATATAAGAGAAGCCACAGAAACATAACATGTATTAAAGTGATTCTTTTAGTGCTAACATAATGTAAAGGAAAGTTGATAGGAGGATGTTGTTTTATCTCAAAATTGATGGAATGGTTTCCGATTAATTCCCTAAGCAATTTTTGTAACATGAAGAGAAAGAAAGAAATGAATAAAAATCAATGAAAGGGAACACAAATTATTGAAATTAATGATTTATTTTTTATAATGTTTTATAAGTTCAAATGCAAGATGTAGTCAAGATGTGATAGAAACAATGGATACAAAGAAGAGCTAACCAACAATATCAAACGTATGTAAGAAGAATCAGGTTCACCAAAATGTACAATATCAAGTTGGTGATCAAGTGAGATCAATAAAATATCCTATTGAACACTAGTAATACAAATCCACCTCAAGAAAAATATGATTGACAACACCTTGATAGAAGAGGTGTCAATGAAATATTTGTGCTTGAAGGGTTTTGGTTCCTTTTTTCTACTTGGAATGAATGAAGATAGATAAAGCTATAATGAAAAATATCAAAGTATGAACTTGATGAAGCAATAAATTATGAAAATATAGAGCTATAAGAGGATTTGTGTGCACCAGGGAATGAAAGAGGAATTATGCTACTATAGATCTGATTTTCTAATAGTTGGTCTTGCAAGCACCTATACTTGCAAATTTGAGATCCTGAAGTTGTAAATTTTTCCCAGAATCAATTTGAGCCTATTTGAAAGGGTACTCGTAGAATTTGACATGTTGTACCTAGGTATAGAATGAATTTGGCATTCTGTACACTATTTTTTGGTCTGAAACTTGCCGAGATGCTCCCTATGGTCCTGATCTTCCTAGATTTTGTCTAATAGCTATGTAACCTAATCCTGCACACATAAAAAAATGGAAAGAAGGTTGGCTAAAGAGGTTTTCCTCAGTCAAACCCTTGTTTAGGAATCAACATTGAAAATTTAATGAAATTTCATAAGGAAAGATGAAATATCTAAGCTAAATCTAAATTGTAAATTACCTCATGCCTTGATGACATGATGCTTCTTTGGATGTGACCACAAATTTTAATGAAATATATTGAACTCCACCAAAAACCAAAAGCACATCATAAAATATAAGCCTTGGATGATGGATATTGTAGTTTTGCCACAATGCTTGATGAAGAAGAAGAAAAATTCCTTGAAGACTTGAAGAATTGGATGCTTGAAGACCTTGACAATGATCTTGAAACCAAATCTCTTGATTTCTTGATAATAATATTGGATCTTGATTATGGTTATGAAACAGGAGAGATAAGGTGTTTATATGTTTGAATGTGAATTTGATGGTATAATTATTGTCATTAATGGTTGTCATTGATGTCAACATATCCTATGCATAGATGTGGATTGTTTATTTTAGTGCTTTAGTAGAAGTGTGCACTGGATGATGTGCTTTAAATATTTACTCTTATATGTGTCATTATTGGTTCCATTTGTTGTGAAACATATCTTCGATTGTTGGTTTGGGTTTTCTCTTATCTTAGAAGTTTTTTTTGTGCTTCGAACAATGCATTTTTAATGTACAGATCATATCCATTGGTACCAAATATCTTGGTAATGGTGTAGCATGTTGTTATGTGTGAGGAATGTTGTATTGATCAAGGTGGTCCATTTTTCATTCCTTACCACTGTGGGAATGTTTCACTGTGACCTACTTCAAATTGGATTAGATCGACTTTGTTGTTGGGATGAGTGGTATAAAAGAGTGATAAATTTACTTGTGATATTCTTGATTTCAATACTATGCAAAGTGAATGCAAATATGACAAGGGAAGATCAATGTGTTGATGTACATGTGAGTTGATGCAATCGATAGTAGACTAATATATCATTTATGTATTGCAGAGTATCAATGATAGTGACTTCAGTTGTGGATTCAACTTTCATTTCTTATATTCTGGCAGTGACCCTACCTTGGTAGTGAGCCTATTGGTATTGGCAATAAGCCTACTTGTATCGACATTTATCCTTTCCTTTTTGGGTATTTATCCCAACCGAAAGTGAGCCAAACAACAGTGAGAAAACTGACACTGATCCCTTGTAAAAATTACCTTAACTAGTGTCACCTTAACAAATGTTCATTTCATGAGAATTAATTTCTCCGTGGTTTTTCCCAGTTTGGGTTTCCACGTAAATTTTGGGGTTCATTTTTTTTATGGTTTTGTTCTTTCATGCTTTTATCAATTATAAGTTTATGATTGGTTTAAGTATTTACTAGATTAACACAAGTGAAGAAAATTATTTGTTTATAATTGATTTACCCCCCTCTTAGTTATTCAACTTGTTCAAAAATTGGTATCAGAACTTTGATTCCTTGGAGAGAGCTTAACCGCTTGAAATATTTTTCTCCTCAAAATGGCCTCAATACTCAAGATGAAATCACAACCTATGAGGAGAATGAAAATGAAAGGTATGCAATATTTAGTCCCTTGTCAAAAAATTAGTTAGCTAAGGTTATTTCGTTTAAAAATTCTTATGAAGTTTGAGAAAAATTTAAAGAGATTTATGAAGGCAATGATAGAATTAAGTTGTCTAAGAAGTTAATAGCTAAGCGTAATTATGAGAATCTAAGAATGGAAGAAGGTGAAGATATTAGAAGCTATTTTCAGAGGGTTGATAATGTAGTAAATGAAGTTAAGAATCAAGGAGGAAATATCACTGATGAAGATTTCACGGAAAAGATCTTGATGTCCTTATCGGAAAGCTATAGTGACAAGATCTCAATGATTGGAGAAGTCTATGATCTGAAGAAGTATATTAGAGAAAAAAAATTTAGCACCCTGACCACGTTTGAGATGAGAAAATTTGAGACAACATTCAAAGCCAAAAATAAAAGGAAGATCCGAAAGATGAAGACTCAGATGAGATGGAAGCTAAATTTGTAAGGAAGATGAAGAAAGGTACTGGAAAATACAAAGGTATGTTACCCCTTAAGTGTTTTAGATGTGGAAAGATTGGTCATTTGACCACTAGGTGTTTGGAGAAAGGTCCTAAGCAAAACTTTAAGAAGTTCAATAAGAAATATTACTATGTTAATGAAGATGCCAGTATTTCAAATGATTAGTCAGAAATAGAGGACTGTCTATTCTATGCTGAAGAAGAAGAAAAACTTGGGTTTGATATTTCTAACATTTTCCCTAAATTAGATGATAATTATGAGACTTCTTTGTATGTTAGAAGGACAAGAATGAATTATTGATTGATAGTGGTTGTCCAAATTTTATGACTATTGATAAAATAAAATTTGTAACACTTGAGAAGTATGATGGTGCTCCTGTAAGGTTTGGTGATGATAAGGAAACATATATTGTTGGTAGAGGTTTTATTAATTTTGATGGGAAGAATACATTGAAAAGGTTTATTATGTGAAGGGTTTGTGTAATAATCTTTTGAGTGTTGGATAGATTTGAGAGAATGGATATGATGTTGTGGTCAAGAATGAAGGTTGCGAGATTCAGAAGAGATTTGGAAAAATGATTGCAGTTTCCAGAAGGAAAGGAAGGAACATGTTGTTGATGAAAATTATTTGATTGTCTATTGTCATTGATGTTTACACAAATATAGGGATGGTATACAAATTTCTATACCCAAACCAAGCATATTCAGTGTATGCAAAACTCTCTCGGGCGTTGAAGAAGACCAAAGTGATTTTCATTTCTAACCGAGTTCACTCAGGAATTACAGTATTGGTCGGGCATTGAAGAATTTTAGTATTAACCAAGTTATTCTTTTAGTGATAGCCGACTTACAGCAGTTTATATTTTATGGTTAATTGGTTATATGTAGCTGACAAACTTAAGTTTTATTGATTATTTGAAAGGTTATTCAAGCTAACTTGACAAGGCCTATTATATATATACAAGGTGAATTTTGGATTGAATAAGTGTGAGATGTGTGTGTGTGTGTGTGTGTGTGTGTGTGTGTGTGTGTGTGTGTGTGTGTGTGTGTGTGTGTGTGTGTTTGTGTGTTTATGACATGAAGTGTGGAGGCAAAATCAGATGGGATTCTGATTGAGGATAAAACATACAGAGCTACAACAAAATATCTGGTCAGTGAGGATCAAGTTTCAAAGCTAGAGTAGAGATCTGAATTAGCAAAGGCAATTGCTTTGTCCAATAGGTCAATTCATTGTTACTCTCTAACAATTCAAGCAGTGATCTAAAATCTCTTTACAGAGTATACTTAATAGTCTTTTGTAAATCCTCTCACAAGGTGACATTTCTACATTGAATTCTTTGAAGACCTCTAACAAGGCCACTCCTGACAGAGTGATTAAATCCTCTAACAGGGTCACACCTAACAGTGTGTTATTGTAACCTTTAATAGGGCTGGCTCCTAACAGGGCTCACTTCAGAAGAGTGAAAAATAGTGACTAGTTGCCATTGGTGGTTTTTCCCATATTGGATTTCCACATTAAATCTTGGTGTTATCTGTGTACATTTTATTTTCTTTATGGTTTATGTTTCTGCAATTAATCACTAAACGATAATCACAGTTAATATCTTAAGATTTTCTATGTTAATCGAGTGATAGTAGAATATATGTGTTAATCGAGTAACAGTGGTAAGTTTATTTGAGACATCTAAGGGACTTACATTTGTTTTTGTGGTAACTGATTCACCCCTCCCCTCTCAGTTAAACAAATCATTTCTAATAATTGGTATCAAAGCAGCAAGTGCTTTCAAGGAAGGTTTAAAGGCCTAAGCTAAAGATCATAGATGTCTTACAAAAGGGAGATCCCCAAGCTTAACAAAGACAACTTCAATGCATGACAAGAGTTGATGAGGATACATCTATCTACTATTGGAGACACTAGTTTACAATTCCTAGATAACAAATATGTGGAACTGTCGAGACCTATGTCTGTGGATCAGATGATAGACATGAAGAATCATAACATAATGATGATTGATATAGCTTCTTCACTTAGCTATTAGGAATTTGATGAAGTCAAGGAATAAAATATTGCCTATGATATGTGGAAGAAACTACATGAGATACATGGAGGAGATGAAAATGTAAAGAGATCCAAAGCAGAAATTCTCAGAGGTTAGTTTGATCAGATGAAAATGAAAGAAGGAGAAAACATTACAAAATACAGTGAAAGAATCAAGAAAAGTGTCAGTGCACTCAAAGATACCGGTGGAACAATTAAAGACAAAATAGTGGTTAGAAAGGTATTGAGAACTTTGCTTCCTATCTATGCTATTAGATTTTCAGCTATTCAAGAGGTGAGGTGCAATAATGATATAAATCTATATGCATTGGTTGGAAGGCTAACAACTTTTGAGTTGGATAACTTTGACAATTACTATCCTAATCCTAGCAATTTTGAGTCTGCATTCAAAGCTAATTTAAACCTAGGTAAGATGAAAGGAAAGAATATTGACAGTGCTAGTGATGATGATTCTGATGTTGAAGACCGGGAAATCATTGAAGCATTACTTGCAAAGAGAGCTGCCAAAGGAAAGTACAAAAGAAGAATACCATTGATTTTCTTTTCATGTAATGAGGTTGGTCACATTGTTGCTAAGTGTTCGAACAAAGATGAGAAAAATTTTAATAAGTACAAAGGCAAGAAAGATTTCAAGAGTTACAAAAGCTACAAGGACAAAGGTAATAAATCTTTTTATATTGCTAAAGATTTTGATAGTGATGAAGAAGAAGATGAAATGGTCTACATTGCTATTAAGGATGAGTCAGACAACGAAGATATTGAAAAGACTGTACTTTACTCTCATATTAGCAAGAATGACACTTGGCTAATTTATGGTGGTTGTTCTCACCACATGATTGGTGATAAAACCAAATTTGAACATCTTGAGCACTATGATGGTGGGAGTGTTAGTTTTGGGAATGATGAACCTTGGTATGTGAAAGGTAAAGGTTGTATTGCTTTAACTGAAGGAATAAAATTTGATAAAGCTTATTGGGTTGAAGGAATAAGGCATAATATACTAAGTGTGGCACAATTGAATAGCATTGGTTTCAAGGTAGAATTCATGAATGGTAAGGCCAAGTTCCTAGATGGTAAGGGAAACCTAGTCAGAACTAACAGGCAAACAAAAGGTAATCTATTTTATCTTGATCTCAATGAAATTTCATGTTTTATTGCACAAGTAGAAGAAAGCTCGTTATGGCATAAGAGGTTGTGTCATGTGAATTTTGATAACTTGGTCAACATAAGAAAGAAAAAAAGAGTTAGAGGTATTCCTATTTTGAAGAAACCTGAATTAACAATATGCAAACAATGTAAAATTGGGAAGATGGGCAAGACTAGTTTCAAGAGAAATAATTACCCTATAGAAGAAGTCTTGGAGTTAGTGCATACTAATTTTTGTGGACCAATTGGAACAAAAAGTTACATAGGTGAGAATTATTTCATTCTATTTGCTGATGACCATTCCAGAATGATGACTGTTATGTTTCTCAAGGAGAAATCAAAAGCTTTTCAGAAGTTTAAGTGGTACCTTGCCAGAGTTGAGAAAGAAATAGGAAATAAGCTTAAATGCTTAAGATCTGATAGAGGAGGTGAATTCATTTCTAATGAGTTTGATGAATTCTTCAACAAAAGAGGAATCAAAAGAAAATTATCTGCTTCAGGTATACCACAGCATAATGGTATAGCAGAAAGAAGGAACAAATTTATTGTGGATTATGCTAGAATCTTGATGATTGAAAAAAATGTTGATACCAAATACTGGAAGGAAGCCATTAGCACTCCAATTCACATGTTGAATAGAGTTTCACTAAAGAAAGGTACTGAGAAGACACCTTTTGAATTATGGTATGACTATAAAGCTAATGTTCATTATTTCAAAGTATTTGGAAGTAAATGTTACATCTTGAAGGAAGTAAGAAATGGAAAATTTGATGTAAAAGGTGATGAAGGTATATTCCTAGGCTACTCCTGTAAAAGAAAGCATATAAATGTTTGAATCTTACTACTCATAAAGTCATAGAAGGTTTGCATGAAAAGATTGATGAGTTTGCAGAGAGAAGTGAAGAATAGAGTAGTAAAGAGCCTAAGGACTACAAAAACTTTGTGTATTATGAACCTGATACTATACCTAAGACACAGGCAATGGTGATTGGATAGTAACCATGTCAACCACTAAATTCATCAGCACAAATCTTGTTGTAACCTGTGCAACCCAGGCTGCTAACTATTGAAACTGAGTCACAGACTGAAGAAACTGGGTCACAGACAGAGGGAACCGAGTCATAGATAGAAGCACCCGAGTCACAGAAAGAGGCACCCAAGTCTTAGACAATGGAAATTGAGTATTAGACAAAAGAACATAATAGAATATTTGAGCATGGTGAACCTAGTGGATCAAGCCCAGAATCAAAGAGGAAGGAACCTATACTTGCAAAATATGTCAGGAGGCATCATGCACCTGAGAAAATAATTGGAGATCAGACAGAAGGTGTAATGACAAGGAAAAAAATTAAAGGTACATGTTTGCCTATTTAAATTGAACCTAGATCTATTAAAGATGCATTGAATGATGAAAGATGGATAGAATAAATGAATGAAGAGATTGAGAAGATAGAAAAGAACAAAACTTGGACTCTTGTACCTAGAACAAAAGACAAGAATGTGATTGGTACTAAGTGGGTTTTAAGAAACAAGATGAATGAAATAGGTGAAGTTTCCAGAAACAAATAAATATTAGTATGTAAAGGATGTGCTCAAAAAGAGGGCATTGATTATGGAGAAACTTTTGCTCTTGTTGCAAGAGTTGAAGGAGTCAGAAATCTTCTAGCATATGCTTCACATAAAGGATTCAAGGCATATCAAATGGATGTAAAATCTACATTCTTGAATGGAATCCTAGAAGAGGAAGTGTATATTGAGAAACCTGAAGTTTTGTAGATCCTAACAAAAGGAATATGGTTTGCAAATTGCACAAAGCATTGTATGGACTAAAACAAGCTCCTAGATCCTGGTATGAAAGATTACATGGTTACTGGATAAGTATTGGATTTCATAGAACTAATGACAATAGTACCTTATACATCAAAGAAGGACCTCATAACAAGATACTATTAGCAGAGATATTTGTTGATGATATACTATTTACTAGATATGATGATTTATGCAAAGAATTCTCCAAAGCCATGAGTAAGGAATTTGAGATGTCTATGTTTTGTGAAATAAAATTCTTTGTTGGTTTACAAGTTCATCAGATGAAGAATGGTATCTATATTACTCAGTCTAAATACATCAAAGAGATACTAAAGTAATTTGGATGGGAAGATTCTATATCAGTTGGGACTCCTATGCCTACTAGACATAAGTTGTCAAAGGATGATGATTCAAAGGAGGTAAACCAGACTACCTATAGACCCATGATTGGTAAACTTCAACATGTTGTTCACACTAGACCAGATATTACATTAGCAATTGGTATTGTTGCAAGGTTATCAGCTAATCCTAGAGAGAATCATTTGATGGCTATCAAAAGGATTCTGAGATATCTTAAGGGTACATAAGATTATGATTTATGGTATAAGAAAGGAGGAAACTTTGATTTGAAGACTTTTACTAATGCTGATTGGGAAGGAAGTGTTTATGATAGGAAGAGAACCAGTGTTGGAGCATTATTTCTTGGTAAGAGGTTAGTCTTCTAGAAAAGAAAGAAACAGAACTGCATTTCTTAGTCTATAGCAGAGGCATAATATGGTTCTGCAGCAGTGAATTGTTTAAATGTCATATGGTTCAAACAGTTGCTGTCAGGTATGAAAGAATAAATAAAAGAACTAGTTATTATCTAATATGAAAACACTAGTGTCATTAACATCTCAAAGAACTCTGTGATGCATACTAAAACTAAACATATTGCAATAAAGTATCATTTCCTGAGAGAATTGGTTTAGGACAAGGAAGTAAGATTAGAATATGTGAATACTAAAGAAAAAATTATAGACATATTCACAAAACCGCTACCTATGGATGCATTCTTGTATCTTAGAGGAAAGCTAGGGGTGATTCCCCTAACAAAGGCTCACTAATAGACAGATTAGTGATGCATCAATTGAGCTATAGGACAAACTTAACATGTTGATGCAAATATTCATACCTCATTGCATATGAATCAATACAAATAGGTACATTACAACTTCATTGGATATGTATTGGATAGTGTATTTGGCATTGGTTGTCAAAGAGGGAGATTTTATTGATGTCATGCCAAAGAAATTATTAAGGGAAAGACTATTGATGACAGAGGGAGAAATTTTATCAGAAACAAAGATTGTGAAGATAGAGGGAGTTTTTGGATGAGAATCAGAATGAAGCTAAGGACATTAATACATTTTCTTTTTTTTGTTTTTTCTCTATAATTCTTTGTGTTATGACATGTTGTTTTTCCATCAATGTCAAAGAGGGAGATTGTTTATGACAATTATTCAATTGTGTATTGTCATTGATTCTTACACAAATATAGTGATGTTACACAAATGTCTATACCCAAACCGAGCACAATTAGTGTATGCCAAGCTCTCTCGGGTATTGAAGAAGACCAAAGTAATTTTTAGTTCTAACTGAGTTCACTCAGGCATTACAATATTGGTCGGGCATTGAAGAATTTTTATATTAACTAAGTTATGCTTTTAGTGACAATCGACTAACAACAGTTTATATTTTATGGTTAATTGGTTATATGCATCTGAAAAACTTAAGTTTTATTGATTATTTGAAAACTTATTCAAGCTGACTTGACAATGCCTATTATATATATACAAGGTCAATTTTGGATTGAATAAGTCTCAGATCTATGTGTGTTTATGCCATGAAGTGTGGAGGCGAAATCAGATAGGATTCTGATTGAGGACAAAACATATAGAGCTGCAACAGAATATCCGATGAGTGAGGATCAAGTTTCAAAGCCAAAGAAAAGATCTGAGTCAGTAAAGACACTTGCTTCATCAAATAGGTCAATCCATTGTTACTCTATAATAATTCTAGTAGTGATCTAAAATATCTTTACAGAGTATACTTAATAGTCTTTTGTAAATCCTTTCACAAGGTGAGATTTCTACATTGAAGTGTTTGAATACCTCTAACAAGGCCACTCCTTACAAAGTGATTAAATCCTCTAACAGGGTCACACCTAATAGTTTGTTATTATAACCTTTAATAGGGTTGGCTCCTAACAGAGCTCGCTTTAGAAGAGTGAAAAATAGTGACTAGTTGCAATTGGTGGTTTTTCCCATATTGGGTTTCCATGTTAAATTTTGGTGTTATCTGTGTACATTTTATTTTCTTTATGGTTTATGTTTATGAAATTAATCACTAAAGGATAATCATAGTTAATATATTAAGATTTTCTATATTTTTTGAGTGACAGTAGAATGTCTGTGTTAACCGAGTAACAATGATGAGTTTATTTCAGATATCTAAGGGACTTGGATATGTTTTTGTGGTAACTAATTCACCCCTCCCCTCTCAATTACTCAACTCATTTCCAACACATGTATCAACTTGAAGGAGCTACATAAGGATGTATAATATATCAGATTGATGACAGTTGGATCTGACTTCATAGGATGTGCGACATCAATTTTGACAACTTGGTAAGAATAAGTTCATCATGTGTAGTAAGACACTTACCTAGACTGTGTAAACCATACAACATTATCTATAAAGGATGTCAGGAAGAAAAAAAAACAAGAGAGTCATTCAAGGCAAAATAATATTCTTCTACCAATTTACTAGATCTAGTGCACACCGACATATGTGGTCCTACTAGAACAAGAAGTGTAAAAGGTGAGAGATATTTTATACTTTAAATTCATGATTATTTCAGATTGTCTTGGGTTACATTTCTAAGAGAGAAATTAGAAGCATTTGAGAAATTCATGATTTTTAAAGAAAGAGTTGAAAATGAATGTGTTAGAAAGATTAAATGTTTGAGATTTGATAAAGGAGGTGTGTATACTTCTGATGAATTTGAGAATTTTTGTGAGAAACATGGTATTAAAAGATAGTTTTCAGCAGCTAGAAAACCATAGTAGAATGGTGTAGTGGAAATGATGAATAAAAAATATAGGAAGAAGAAAGGAAAATGATCAAGGGAGAGAATTTACCTGAAGTCTACTAGAGAGAAATAGTTCATACATATGAATATAAAATTAACATATTTCTTTACCAGGGTGTGTATGGAAATACATCATATAAAATATGGCATGGGAGAGCACCCCCAATGAAATACTTCAAGATTTTTGGAAGTAGATATTACATTTAGATAGATGAGGAAAATCTTGGAAAGTTTGAGAACATAGAAGATGAAGGTATATTTCTGGGATATTCTACAAAGAGCAAAGTGTATCGATGTTACAACAAGAGATTGAATAAGATTGTTGAGAGTGAAAATGTGAAGGTTGATGAAGGCTTTCAGAAAAATCCTGAGAATCACCATGATTATGAATCTGATACAAAGGAAAAAAGAAAAGAAGACATGAAAGAAGAGCAAGAGACAAGGCAAGCTCCAACATCTACAACTAAGACACAAAGGTATTTACAAAGAAATAATTTTGAGAATTAGATTATTTATGATTAGAATAGAGGCATTTCTAAAGGAAGTAAAGAAACACAAGAGAAAGTTTTGTTGTGTTTAATTTCTGTAATTGAGCCTAAATATGTAGAAGAATCATGTAATGATCAGAATTGCATAAGAGAAATGGAAGAGGAACTCGATTAGATAGAAAAGAATCAGACTTGGGAATTCCCATACTAGTTGACAAGAATGTGATTGGTACAAAATAGGTTTTTCAAAACAAACTAGATAAAAATGGGAAGGTAATAAGAAATAAGGTTGTTGGAGATTTGTTTCTATGCAGTTGATTGATTATATGTTTGTCATTGATGATAACATATAATATACAGTAGTGATTTGGTACATGTACTTATCAGAATGATGATATCAAGCCTTGCGTGGATATATTAAGATTGTAGACATATCTAGTATGTTATGATCATACACGTAGACTCAGATATGATGTTTCAGTCAAGTTGTGTAATTTTGTTATTGGCAGTTATAGTTCTGGAAGAGTATCTGTTTAGAGCTGACGTATTTAACGTGTTTCTTGAGTTGCATCTATCTTTAGGATATACATGTGTATATTCATAATTAGTTATGAGTTGATGATATTTATCTAAAGGTGCCTAACGTGTTTCAAGAAGATTGCAAAGTTAGAATTAATTTGGTGAAGCCGACCTAGTGAGTCGCGTCTGTTCAGTTTGTGTTGTGCAGACTTAATATTGTTTGCGTGCTTAGTAAAGCCGACAAGGATGTTATGAAGAGTTGTCTTACAGGTCCCATGATCTCATACTTTGAGGAATATACTTATAGAAAGTCTTTTTTGATATGCCAAGTGTGAATGATATGAAAAGAGACAGAAAATGTATAGAGTAGAATATCAGTTGTGGTTCATTCATCAAGAGTCTATGTGAAGAAGAAGTAGAAGATTACAATACATTGGAATTGATCAAGACAGCATGTGTACTCTATAATTCATCATTAGATATAGTGCATATCTATTTTAGAGAAGGTTGTATCCTTCACCATTAAAGTAGTGAGCTTTTGGATAGTGAGTCTGTTATGCCCTGCATCCCCGTCCCTACATTTTGTGTGCAAAATGTTGGGTCCCCCTTTTTTTGTTTTCTTCTTCTGGCTCTTGCCTTGTCTTTTTGCCTTTGTTTTTGTTTTTCCTTCTCCGAGTTTTCTTTCCCATAGTGTTGGTTTCACTTCTTTGTTTTTTTCCCTTGTGTCTCTGGGACCCGGTCCCGTAGTTGGTCATTCTTTGTCCAGCAACCGGATTCTGAACTTTGGGATTCTTTACCATGATGTCTTCTTTTTTTAAGAAGGTATAGTGGCACAGAATCCTTGGGCCCAGAGTCTGGAGGTCAGCCTGTTCTAGAGTTTGCAGAAGGAAAGGTAACTTTCTTTTCACCTCGGGTATAAATAGAAATCACCTGTCATCTTAAAAATTACCGTGATTAAAATAGTTAAGCAATTTGAGCAAATTTCAGAGCGATATCACAGCAATTTTAGTGAGAATCTAGTGCGAGTTACTTCGAGCTATTCTGAACAATTGCAAGTAGTTTTCGGTGTTGAAGTGGTGATCCTTTGAAGGCACAAGCTATTGCAAAACGTTCACATTACCTTTTTGGCACCTTGCCTTCCTTCCTTTCTTCAGTTTTCAGGTTGGTTTCCCTATTTTCTCTCCTTCACTTTCCTGCTTTTCATTTTGTTTGGTTTGTGTTTTCGTCTTGTGTTTTCATTTTGTTTCTGTGTTTCTTCATCTAGTTCGCCACCCGTTGGTGGGTCGGCTCTGCCAGAGGGTTGTCTGCCCTCTATGCAGGTGTAGGGTAATGTAAATATTGTATATGCTTGTACATTTTCTGGTTTTATGTAAATAGCTGCTCTGCATTCTGTATATATGTATATTTAGTGTATATTAGTGTATATCCATCCATTTCACATGTATATACCTTTCATCTGTGTGGTAGGTTAGTTTTATATTTCATGTATATTCACTTGGTCTCATGTCAAGCTCATCGTGACCTATTTGTTTCAAATTTCATGTCTGTGAGCTCATTCCAGACAGAATACCACTTGGTTGAAACTTGGCTCTCGGTTGGTTTCAACCAGGCAATTTTCTCTCTCCTCCATAAAACTAACCCATGCTTCATTTACATCCCATGAATGCATTTAAAATTGTCCAGGTGGTTTCCCACTTTATGCGAGTTCAAACAGTTGGCACCGCCATGGCCATAACTTCCATTTATTGCATAGCCACGTGACGCCCACGTGGGCCTGACAGTTCACTTTTTGAACACACCTTCTAACGGTTAGTTTCCCAGACCCCGGGTCTTTTGTCTTTGCAATCCCACACCTTACTTTTGTTAATTGTGTTGAAACCCCCAGACCCGGATGTTCATTAATCCTCAGTTTTGCATTATATATACTTGTCAAGATTTTTGACCTAAACTAACTTTTCAGGAAAACAAACACCGCGATGGTAAGATTTCCAGACCCTGGAATAATATTTATCTACAAGTTTTGATGGTCGCCTTTCCTTGTAGGTTTTCAAAGAAACATAATTTCATCATGTCTGAGGCTTTCGCATCTTCACCACCTAGGATTCTGAAACTTCCTTCTACGGTGGTCACCAGGGCAGCCGTAAGGTCCAAAATAGAGAAATCCCTGGAGAAATTGCCTCTAACCATGAAGTACGTGAAAGATAACACCATCATGGGATCAAAGATTGATTCCAAAGTTCAATTAATTATCGACACTAGCATTAGAATGTGGGCTGAGATGCAAGCCCTAGTTAAAATAATGTACATCTAGCGATAGTCCGGGGACCCATTGGCCATCAACATTGGGGATTCTGGGGTTCTAAAGGCCACTTGTTTCCTGTGCTTAGTGCAGGCACTAAAACTTATTCTCACGCTTGCAGCACACTACAACTCATCCATCCAGGCTGTCATGCTTTCCGCCCTAGTCCTGAACAGATACCCCACCCCTATGGTGTCTCTCAATGCCCCAACCTTCCAGATGGGGTTGGAAATTCCTCAATTTGACAACCCAACTATGGTTACCAGATCAGATACCTTAGCACAGTTTAAGCAGTTAGAGGACGTGGCCTGTCTATACATGAATAATCATTGGCTCAAGACTCTGAAGAGGGACCCAAAGAGAATGAAGCTAGAAATTCCCCAGTTTGAATTTAAAGAAAGCATCTAGATGGGGATGATAGCACTATCCTGGGTCTTTAGGCAACCACATGCCTAGGAATTCACAGGGTGGATGTATTACTTCTTGCTTGGTATTTCCACCGACCGGGAGTACTTTGATTAGGCCGCCATTATTTCCAACCATATAGACTCCTAGTTCCTACAAGTGGCCCAGAAGTGCAAATTCTACATGACATCTTATGTCCTCTGGGCCTTGGCACAACAAAAACACACAACCAATGGGTTACTCACGTTAGGCGTACTCAGGATAGGTCCCGGTCAGAAGGCTCCCTGGGACTATTTCCCACAGATTCAATGGGAGGCTAGTTCCCCAGTTTTTTTCGGGTAAACGATGCCTTTATCTACTACAACCTACTCACACCTGCCCGGGATGCAGGATACCACCTCTCCATAGAGGTGATGGATCTAGTCAAAAGTTATGGCCATTATTATATACAATTCCAGCAGCATACATACATAAGGGTAACCGGCTTCTCCGGGAAACCTTACTTGCTACCCAAACATTGTGGGAACAAGATAATTCTCTTATAGTATTGCAAGAAAATGAGGGAATTGCATGCCTTATACACCTTAAAGAAGGTAACAAATATTCCATTCCCAATCACTTGTGGGAATTACTCATGCGGTTTGGCCGCAGCCAAGGAGGCAGACAACGAGCTCAAGAGCTTGAACTTAG
Organism: Thuja plicata; assembly: GCA_018584345.1. Lineage (NCBI taxonomy): Eukaryota > Viridiplantae > Streptophyta > Pinopsida > Cupressales > Cupressaceae > Thuja > Thuja plicata. Next base: position 3,603,018 of record MU227120.1, on the reverse strand, counting down.
CAGAGTTTTATCTAGCACAAAAGAACTTTGATCCACATGGAAAGATTGCACTGGCACTTCCTCGGGCATTAGAGCCCCACCAATACCACTGGGAGGACTTATGGGAAGATTTCCAGGATGACATTGAAGTTTAGAGCTGGCATTACGTCCGGATGACCGCAGGGATGATGTAAAGGTTGAAGCTCTAAAAAATCCCGGATGACTTCTCAGACGCCGGCTCCACGATAGACCCCCAATACAAAGCAAAGGGGATTGATAAATTGGCCCTCCCACCGATGAATTGGAACACCCAAGAGGGACCTACCATAGAAGAGTTTAATCACAACATGGTTGAGCGCAACCACGAATATTTCAAGAGAGTATGCCCTGAAAGTACCTGCAGGGCTCCCCAATTGGTACCAAAGTTGACCCCCGAGGCTGGAACTTCTTCACAGGGAGAAGATAGGGGAAAAAGAATAATGGATACCCTAGCCCCATAGGAGACCCCCATTAAGGAGAAAATAAAACAATCAATAGTAGCCTCCCAGGAGATGAGGGAAAAATTAATAACACGGCTGGCTACCCCAGTGCTCATGACTGGACCAATCCATCCTCCTTCCTCCCCTTCACTAGCAAACCTAATGGTTAAAGCAATGAGGGTAGATCTAGAAGAGAAGGAAGTACTAAGGGATGTGGGGCTGCCCTTAGTCACTAGGAGAAAGAAAAGGCTTAACCCAAAGTCGAAGGCAAAGCCGGAGCTGGGCATGCCACAGATCCCACAAGTTGAAATCCTCTCTTCTGACTACCCAGAGCCAGAGAGGGAACCAAAGTATGCCCACATCCCTTCAAATCCTCCCCCTCAAGAGGAATTTGATGATGTTTTTAGAACTGACGAGTTTGGGAACATGCAGGAAGATATCGTGCTGGAGGAGGTAGAAACCCCAGAGTAGGAGAAAGCTTCAGAACAGGAACCTATGTAGTAGCAGGAGGAACAGATGGAAGAAGAAAAGGAGGTGGAACAAGAAATTGCCTCTGAAGTTCTAGAGATACAGGACATGGGAGTATCAGGGGAACAAAAGCTAAGTGAACAAATGGCATCAGTTGGGGAAATCGGACCTACGGGAGCAATTGTTAGCCCAACCATCATGTTTCAAAGGCCACTCCCGAGGACAATGTTTGGAGAGGTAATCACTGTAGCTCAAACATTGAATCTTGGCCCATTGCCTCCCCTTCCACCAAAGAATGTATTGATGAAAGAAGAAATCCTAGAAACAGATGCTGAGGAAGAACAGCAGCAGGAAGAAGAAAACCCACGGGCAACCGCTGAAGACCCAAACATTGTCAAAAATATAGATGGCGAGGCAGAAGAAATAGGTAACACCGGAGGAAATGATGCTGAAGAATTAGAAGACACTGGGAAGGAGCCAGGAGACACCCACACTGTTCAAAGGGCATAATAAGATATTGGGGAGAAGTCACAGGAACAAACTTTGGCTAACAAGCCACCCCTACCGCCACAGTGGTTAATGGAAACTCAAAAGAGGAAGGCCCCATCAACCCCCAGAGCCCATCTTTCCCTAGCGGAGATGATGGATCAAGCATAGAATCCACCAAAGGCCAAGAAAGCCCAGACGGTTCACACTCTTTGAATCGAGCCGAGTGGAGAAACAGTCACAGTAGTAGCGACACCTTCCCCAGACATAGACGAAGCAATAGCTAAGGCCAAAGACTATAATATCACCGAGATATCACTAGAAAGGAGAGGGAAATAGGGTGAAGTGGGCCTGTTAAAGGAAGCAACCAAGGCTATGGAGGCTCATTATGAAAAAGAGGCTCAAAAGTTAAAGGCAAAAAAGGAGAAAAATGCAAACCTCATGGGGTTGCTTACTTAGCTAGCCCAGCCTATCAATGTTATTCCTCTAGAGGCCTCCACATCTGATGCACCACTTCCACAAAGTGATATAGACTCATTGCGAACTATGAAAAAGAAGGCCCAAATGGTCAATGAATGGGTCACCCTACAGTTGGGAAACTTCTGGCGTTTCTTGGTGTCCACCCTCCTGGATCTATATGCGGCCCGCCATGTCTTACACTAGGCCGAAACCATCATCAACATATGGGAGGGGGACATCAAGAATTATGAGGCATGGACAGTTGAGTTCGAAGAACTCCTCAGCCTCGGAGAGGAAATGGTTTTCGAGTCTAGAATTTTGGGGGAAGAGTCATTTGATTTTGTGAGTACCCAGCACTCTAGACTTGACCTCACATTGGAGGTAACCAAGCAACTGGTGGGGACTCTATGGGATAAGGTCAATACAGTACAATATTCTTTCAATTTGTACAAGTCTTTTGTTACAAAGGTCTCCGGAGCTGATCCATTTAGCACCAATACATGTACGCTGGAGGAATATGTTTTGGGGAAGTTTGATGAGTTAATGGAATCAAGATATCAATCCCTAGAGGGAGTAGATGGAGCTCAAATGGCGTGAATAACTCACATGATAATTAGTGGTCACAAAGTGGAAAAGATGGCCAATGAGTTCAAGGGAAATGTTTCAGAACTAGGGGAATAGATTGAGGCGGCCAAGTACCGGTGGGCTGGCCTTAAAGATATTGATGAAGATGGAATTTCCCATCTCCTCCAGACCTTCAACGACAATAAGCAACAGTAAATTTTCTCCGGGGGCTGGAGAAAATCTAAGTGTTTTTGTATTCTTTATTCTTTTGGAATGTAAGTTCCTGAATCCTCGAGTCCCAGATCCTATATTTTGTATTCTTTCAGTGATCCGTGTCCCGGTCCCCAAGGCTAACTAGTCACTTTCAAAGTAGTTAATAAAGGTTGTCAAAGGGTAGATAGATACATCAAGGCATGTTGAATTAGCAAGAACTTTTGTGATAGATGGTCTTCCCGAGGCACTGCTTCAGAAGTACACCTGGCACATTGGAGACAGGGCGCCGCTTTTCCCATTTATGAGGCATGTAGCCTCGATATCTAGGGGATCAGATTTCTTCCTTCTCCTTCTCAGCTCTATTCTCGAGGCTGAGTCTTCCACTCCACTTCTCTTATCTTTTTCTTCTGACATGATAGGCCTATTCTGTCTCTAGGTCTTTTGTAGAGTGGCGCAGGTAGTACCGGCCACCGGATAATATATTTTAATATATAGTGTAACATAAGTTAGGGTTAGGGTTAGATGTATATGTGTATAAATAGTAAGTCTGGCCCCATTCCAAGGGTCGGTGAAATTGATGATTTTGCAGTCCGTGGTAATAGAAAAATAGTTTTTCATTTCTCAGTTGTAGAGCTCAATGCTCCATAGTTTAAGCTTTCAATAGTTAGATGCTCCCTTGGAGCCACCATTGTACCATGCACCAGTGCTTGCTGGAAGGAATGTTAATGAAGAAGGAAGAGTTCTTGCAATGATGTTGTTTCCATCCTGTCTTCTGAGTTGACAGTATTTTATGCTTTATGTTATTCATGTCCTCTTCTCTAACACTTAAAGTAGATTAACGACCTCCTTTCCCTTGCTACTGATGAAATATGAACTGATGGTTGTATGTTTCTTTGGTATTTAGTATAGTGTGTTAGAGTATTGTTGATATTTTTTAATGTTCAGCATAACTATGGATAGATGAGATATTTCTGACCTTGCGGGATCTTTTTTAGATTTTTTTCTTAGTGTAAACATGCTTGGAGAAACCTCATTTGCTTGAATCCCCAAAGAGAACAAATTAAAGATAACCAGCTATCCCCCTCAAAAATAGTCAGATCTCCCACCCAAGCCCCGCACCATCAAGACCTGACTCCTAGGTACTTGGAGGCCTATGGAATCTCATTTCCTTGGACAACCTTTGCAGGTGAAGTTTACCGGTACCCCGGTACCTGGTGACAACTTATCTCTGCTAGCGAACCCAGTCACAAGAGTCCCATCAATAGAAACTGGTGCTAGAAGGAGGGAATGAACTCTTCCCCCTCTCAGGATTCTGATTTTACTCCTCCCGAGGGTTCCCCAAGCCATAGTTTTAGGAGTCAAGCCTTCAATGGGATTGGGTCTTTCTCCCTAGAGAGATTTGAAATAATTCTTAAGTTAGCCCTTGATCCTAAAAAAATTTTCAAACTCGGGCCTCCTGCTCGAAAGAAATGGACCCTAAAAATCACACTAGCCACTATTGTCTGGGGATCTAGTGTACCTCAAAATATCCAAAGTTCTCAGACAATCTTAGGAACCAGCATTCAACTTGCTCAAAATTTAGCTCCCCAAATGGCTGCATATTTTGGAAACATCGGGTCCCCTATGGGAACTTTTCTGGGCACAACCAATGATTTTCCCTCACACCCAGAGAAGATTTGCCCATGATATGAGCACCTAGGCTCATGAACCATAGAAGAACACTTACAGGAATACAAAGATGCCATGAAATGACACCAGATCCAACATGAGGATGTTGTGAGCTGGATGTTTTGCATGTCCCTGGGATAGGGCAAACTGGACTGGTACCTTAACCTTCCTGCCAACTCCATCAATAGTTGGTAGGACATGGAGGATGCCTTCTTGGCTACCTTCCACGTACACGTGGACCCAGCTTAGTCCCACAGCCAATTCATTTCCATCAGAAAGGAACCAAATGAACCCCTCGCAGCATTCAATCATCGATTCCAACACGCCCTAAAGTGGTGCATGGGTCCTTTCACTCCATCCTTGAAAGTAACCATATAGGCCTACCTCAATGTGATGGACCCCTTTTTTGCCACTCTCCTTTAGAGAAAAACCACTGTGGGTGACCAGGATACTTTGGTGAAAGTTTACAACCTAGCCTTAGAACTATCCCGTGGACTCAATAAATCCTTGGGCGGGATTGGGTAGAGAAAGCCCTTCAACATGATCCCCAGCGGAACTGCATACGCTGAGGGATATAACCCCAATCTGGAAATGGGTTCCCCCATGATGGAAATGAATCCCCCGCCACCGCCAATAGACCAGCAGGCCTGGTACATTTATCCTTCACAGACTCAAACAATACCGGGTCTGGAACCTTTCCCTTGGAACCAACTGCAGTAGGCACAAAAACCATAAACACAACCATCGAGAGTGCCCTTCTTCTAGTCATCCATGGCCGGAGGATTACCGCCCTCAACTCCAACAAATACTACTACCTTCCCAAGGAAACAACAACAATAAGCGTCACATTGTGACACAAACACTTAGTTGACCACTGAGGTTGAATCCCTCTGATGAATGTTGTCCACCCTCACTGTGGACATGGGTCAACTGAAGGCAGGGTCTTATGCACCCTAGAATTCTAATTCCCAAAGAGGAAATATTTTCTCCAGCCAATGAAACAACAATGCCGGAGGAAGAAACTTCAACAATGGGCCTTGGCCCAACCAACAGCAATAGAATAATAACGTGAACACCAAAGGTCGGCCTCTAAACCAAAATGCCAATCAAGGTGGTGCTGGACCATCCCACTTCACACCAGTCACAGACTTTCAGCCCATGACCAATTGGTGTAGATTGCATGACACAGGCTCCCACAATGAGGTAAACTATGCCACACTAGAGAAGGTCATCATGATCTCCTAGTTGGACAGACAATAATCACATGACGCTACTCCCCCAGAGCCTCCTGTGCAAGAGCCAACTCATGGTGCCTTCACCTATGAGACCATCTTCTTTGAATGCATCGAAGAAGACAAAGAAGAATCTGAACTGCAGGGATTCTTTGATGAATCGATTCTAGCCTTTGAGGCCAATGCCTTCACCAACCCCTGAGATCCCTACAACACTCAGAGCTAGGCTGGTAAAGGATCAGCTTACATGCCAATGCCTCCTAAGGACACTCCTCCCTGGGATAATACAACTGACCAGCCTGTCCCTCTAAAAGGTTCTAGCTCTAACCAAGTGAAAGACTCGACCGAGGGAAGCCATCAATTCTTGGGAGGAAGATTTGACATTACAAAGGTGTTAGAACAAACCACCACCTCCATGACCTTGATGGAGGTTTTGCTAAACTGTCCCAAGTAGAAAAAGTCTCTTCTAAAGCTCTTGGGAAACCCAAAAGTTGTCAGTCGCTCGCCCAAGACCGTCTCTTTTGAGGATGCCAATGCAGCTATCTTTTGGGGAAATAATGAAGACCCTCCATTCCTACTAGGCCTAAACATACAAGACAAAAATATACATAAATATCTAGTAGAATCCAGAGCTTCGGGCAACATCATGCCCCTATCCATAAGCTAGAAGCTCAGATTCTGACCCACCCCATCTAATGGTGTAGTAATTCAACTGGATAAAACTTCCATGAAAATGGTGGGAAAACTGAAAAATGTCTGGATACAACTTATTCAGGACCCCAGAATAGCTAGCATAATTGAGAACCAAGTGGTGGACATCCCAAAGACTCATGGGATGTTATTAAGGTAGAATTGGTCTAAGTCCTTGAATGGATATTTTTCAACTGACTTTTCCCACTTGTGGCTCCCCTGGGAAGGAGAATCAAACAAAATCTGAGTTGAGAGTGAACCCCAAATGAAGCAGGCCCTTACCAAAGTCAAGAGGGTTAACAAGGTCTTCTTCTCTGAGACCTCCCCCGGGGTGTACCAACCCCTTGAAATCTTAACATTCGATTTCACCCCCGGGGAAGATCCTGTAGTCTTGTAGAGAATCTAGGACCTGGATGAAAAGTTGAGGGTAGAGGTTAAATCTCAAGGTGCCAAAGCGACCCCTGCTACACTCTTGTGTAGCACCTGATGCCAGGTACACTATTAGAAACATTTAGAGCTAGAGTGTGAGCCTTGCCTTTCCATCGCTACCTGCAACATCGATGCCTTCCAAAACAAAGATCATACAGTTGATTCCCCAGAACCTAGTATTCCTATTGGAAGCACTTCTTTAGTGAAATTTCCTTGGGGGTCTCAAATCCAAATCCCTCCAGAGATAAACCTCATTCATGCGCCATCAGTGTAGGAGGAAGCTCCTTTGAAGTCTCCCAAAAGAAATCCAAAGACTGCTCCATCTCCCCGGCTTCACACTACAAGTGACGATCTGTGGACTCTTAAGTTTTATGGGTACCGATCCAAACAAGGTTGTGGGGTTGGAGTAGAATTAATCAACCCACAAGGGAAATCCTTCCTCGCATCCTACAGCCTGCAGTTCAACTACACAAACAATGTTACAGAGTACGAGGCTTTGGTCCTTGGACTCCTATTCACATTAAGGAAAGGGATCACCCGTCTTCGAGCTCTAGGTGATTCAGAGTTGATTGTCAAATAGGTCCGGAGTCAATATACATGTCATGATAAGAGACTGGCCACATACCGCAATCAAGCTTGGAGTCTTATTGAATATTTTGATGCCTTTGGCATTGATCTTATTCCCCAGCGATGGAATTATGTCCCAGATGCCCTCACTTTTTTTGCCAGCACACTTGAGCCCATGGCCATCTCACGACTCTGGAGATTTTTTGTTGAGATGATCCCCACCCCATCCATCCTAGATAATGTCACCCACTTTCAGGTTTTTGAGGAAAATCAACACATCCTGGCCTTCATGGCCAATGTTGGTGTCTTCGAGGACTAGATAGTAGAGGAACGAGACCATGATGATACTGGGCAGGGTGATGAAGATGATGGGATCATGGATCTACTTACCAACACCATCCCTAAGGGGATGGTCACACTTGAATGTATCTTTGACTTGGGCCTTCGAGGCCGAGAAAAGATGTCATCCTCCTCTGAGGGAGGAAAATTTGAGAAAGTGAACATCGGCCAGCCCGGTGAAGAAAAGATGATACACATTAGCACCTCCTGCTCCCCTGAGGAAAAGGAGAATATTCTCACGGTTCTCCGAGAATACATAGACATGACTGCATGGGGATATGAGTATTTTAAAATATACGACACATCCATTATGACTCATACAATTCCCCTAAAACCTGATGCTAAGCCGTTTTGACAAAAGCAACAACCAGTCAACCCATTGATTGAGCCTCTAATTCATCAAGAGGTGGAGAAATTATTGTCAGCCCGGATAATCTTTCCAATCTGGCACACTACGTGGGTTGCCAATTTGGTCCCTGTTAGAAAGGAAGAGCGGTGAAATTCACCTTTGCATGGATTTTCAAAATTTGAATAGAGCTTAGACCATACCTAATCTCAGAGATCTATGGGGAAAATACCTACCACCTTAACACCATGACTGGAGAACCTGTCCCATTGCCTGTCAATGGACAGTTTCTCAAACATTATTTCAAATGAGGTTGGTTTGCCCAAAATTGTATTTTATATAAAGTCCCTTGCTTGTAAATATTTCTTTCTCGGTGCCTCATTGGGAAGTGCCTTTCTTTGTAAATAGTCTTGTTGGCCATCCTCTGGGCCCCCCTTTTTTTCCTTTTGTCTTTGCTTTCTTCTCGCCTTCTTTTTGGGGCCGACATTTTGCTCTCCCTTTTGTCAGGATTGGTATGCTTCGCATAACATCTAGTCTATGGGATGTTGTCTTTAACATGATGGTGAACTTAGGAATCTATTGTTAACATGATGGAATCAGTCCAGTCTCTAGAGTTATTTTGCAAGTTTGGTAGTATATTATGAGTAATCTTCATCAGATTTATCTCTGGAAGTCTGGTAGTCAGTGAAATAAAATGTAAGAAACAAGTAATCAGACACATTGAGGGTAGATCGGTTGCACTAGTTGGTTGACCCAAGTCTAAAATTTTAAAAGTTTCTTTCTAGATCTAGATTTTTCCTCCCCATCCAGCAAACTAAGGTGGGTGAAGGGTGAAATAAGTACCACCATTAAATTTAGCTAAGCTTAAGCTTGATGGTGAAAGAAGTACCGCCTAGGAATAACAAAGCAAAGGAAATGGATGAAACTCTGGTGTCCGAGAGAAATGAATGGATGTGACGAATTTGGGGTTTGATGTACTTAGTGCCTCTTCTCTGCTTCTCCCAGAGGTCATTGGCTTGATTTCCTTCCAAAGCACACACTTCATCACTGATGAAAAGATCATGGACTAAATCGCGTACGACCAAATTTTCTCAGATATGGTACTCCTTACAAGTAAGATGCTTTGAGTAATGATTCATTCTAGTTTTGCTAACCAGAGATTCTATAGTTCTCAAATTTTCTAAGACATTCATCCCAGATAGTCACCATTTTTTATGCCCTACATCCCCGTCCCTACATTTTATGTGCAAAATGTTGGGTCCCCCTTTTTTTGTTTTCTACTTCTAGCTCTTGCCTTGTCTTTTTGCCTTTGTTTTTGTTTTTCCTTCTCTGAGTTTTCTTTCCCATGGTGTTGGTTTTTCTTTTTTTTTTTGTCCCTTGTGTCTCTGAGACCCAGTCCCAGAGTTGGTCGTTCTTTGTCCAGGAGCCAGATTCTGGACTCTGGGATTCTTTACCATGATGTTTTCTTTTTGTAAGAAGGTATGGTCGCATGGAATCCCCAGGCCTGGAGTCTAGAGGTCGGCCTATTCTGGAGTTTACGGAAGGAAAGGTAACTTTCTTTTCACCTTGGGTATAAATAGAAATCACCTGTCATTTTCACAATTACCACAATTAAAACACTTAAGCAATTTGAGAAAATTTCAGAGCAATATCACAACGATTTTAGCGAGAATCTAGTACGAGTTACTCTGAGCTATTCTGAATAATTGAAAGTGGTTTTTCATGTTGAAGTGGTGATCCTTTGAAGGAACAAGATGTTGTAGAGAATTTTCACTACCTTTTTAGCACCTTGCCTTCCTTCCTTTCTCCGGTTTTCAGGTTGGTTTCCCTATTTTATCTCCTTCATTTTCCTACTTTTCATTTTGTTTTCTTTGTGTTTTTGTTTTGTTTCTACATTTCTTCATCTGCTTCGCCGCCCGTTGGTGGGTCGGCTCTTCCAAAGGGTTCTCTGCCCTCTATGGAGGTGTAGGGTAATGTAAATATTGTATATGCTTGTACATTTTCTGGTTCTATGTAAATAGCTCCTTTGTGTTCTATATATATATGTATTTTTAGTGTATATTAGTGTATATCCATCTATTTTTCATGTATATACCTTTTGGCCCTATGGTAGGTTACTTGTATATTTCATGTATATTTGCTTGGTCTCGTGTCGAGCTTGTCATGCCCTGTTTGTTTCACATTTCATGCCCACGAGCTCGTTCTAGACAGAATACCACCTGGTTGAAACTCAGCTCTCGGCTGGTTTCAACCAGGAGGTTTTCTCTCTCCTCCATAAAACCAACCTGTGCTTCATTTACATCCCATGAATGCATTTAAAATTGTCTAGGTGATTTCCCACTTTACCCGCATTCAGACAGTTGGCACCACCATCGCCAGAACTTCCATTTATTGCATAGCCATGTGACACCCATGTGGGCCTGACAGTTCACTTTTTGTGCACACCTTCCAACGGTTAGTTTCCTGGACCCCGGGTCTTTTGTCTTTGCAAGCCCACACCTTACTTTTGTTAAGTGTGTTAAAACCCTCAGACCTGGATGTTGGTTAATCCTCAATTTTGCATTATATATACTTGTCAGGATTTTTGACCTAAACTAACTTTTCAGGAAAACAAATGCCGCGATGGTAAGATTTTTAGACCCTGGAATAATATTTATCTGCAAGTTCTGACAGTCGCCTTGCCTTGCAGGTTTTTAAAGTAACATACTTTCATCATGTCTGAGGCTTCGCATCTTCACCACCTGGGAGTCTGAAGCTTCCTTCTATGGCAGTCACTAGGGCAGCCGTCAGGTCCAAAATAGAGAAGGCCCTTGAGAAATTGCCTCTCACCATGAAGTACATAAAGGACAATGCCATTGTGGGATCAAAGATTGATTCCAAAGTTCAATTAATTACCTACACCAGTGCCAGAATGTGGGTTTAGATGCAGGCCCTGGTTAAAATAATGCACATCCAGCGACAGTCCAGGGACTCATTGGCCATCAGTGTTGGGGATTCTGGGGTTCAAAAGACCGCTTGTTTCCCATGCTTGGTGCAGGAACCGGAACTTATTCTCATGCTTATAGCACACTACAACTCATTTGTCTGGGCTGTCATGCTCGCTGCCCCGGTCTTGACCAGATACCCCACCCCTATGGTGTCTCTCAATGCCGCAACCTTCTAGATGGGGTTGGGAATTCCTCAATTTGACAACCCAATTGTGGTTACCAGATCAGATGCCTTAGTGTAGTTTAAGCAGTTGGAGGATGCAGCCCAACTATACATGAATAATCATTGGCTCAAGACTCTGAGGAGGGACCCCAAGAGAATGAAGCTAGAAATTCCCCAGTCCAAATTTAAAGAAAGCATCCAGATGGGAATGATAGCACTATCCTAGGTCTTCGGGAAACCACATGCCTGGGAATTCACAGGGTGGATGTATTAATTCTTGCTTGGTATTTCCACCGACGGGGAGTACTTTTATTGGGCCACCATTATTTCCAACCATATAGACTCCCAGTTCCTACAAGTGGCCCAGAAGTGGAAATTCTACATGACATCTTATGTCCTCTGAGCCTTGGCACAAAAAAGACCCGCAACCAACGGGTTACTCACATCAGGCATACTGGGGATAGGTCTCGGTCAGAAGGCTCCCTGGGACTATTTCCCACAAATTCAATGGGAGGCTAGTTTCCCCAGTTTTTGTCAGGTAAATGACGCCTTTATCTGCTACAACCTGCTCACACCTACCTAGGATGCAGGATACCACCTCTCTACAGAGGTGATGGATCTGGTCAGAAGTTATGGCCATTATTATATACAATTCCAGCAACATACATACATAAGGGTAACTGACTTCTCTGGGAAACCTTACTTGCTGCCCAAACATTGTGGGAACAAGATAATTCTCTTAGAGTATTGCAGGAAAATGATGGAAGTGCATGCCTTATATGCCTTAAAGAAGGTAACAAATATTCTATTTCCAATCACTTGTGAGAATTACTCGTGTAGTATGGCCGTAGCCAATGAGGCAAACAACAATTTCAAGAGCTTGAACTTAGCAGAGTTTTATCTAGCATGAAAGAAATTTGATCCACATGGAAAGATTGTACTGGCACTTCCTTGGGCATCAGAGCCCCACCAATACCACATGGAGGACTTCTGGAAAGATTTTTAGGATGATGTTGAAGTTCGAAGCTGGCATTACGTCCGGATGACCGCAAGGATGATGGAAAGGTTGAAGCTCTAAAAGTTCCTGGATGACTTCTCAAACGTCAGCTCCATGATAGACCCCCAGCACAAAGCAAAGGAGATCTATAAATTGGCCCTCCCACTAGTAAGCTGGAACGCCAAGGAGGGACCCACCATAGAAGAGTTTACTCGCAACATGGTCGAGCGCAGCCATGAATATTTCAAGAGAGTATGCCCTGAAAGTACCCACAGGGCTCCCTAGCCAGTACGAAAGCTGACCCTTGGGGCCAAAACTTCTTCACAGGGAGAAGATAGGGGAAAAAGAATAATGGATACCCCAGCCCCATAGGAGACCCCCATTAAGGAGAAAATAAAACAATCAATAGTAGCCTCCCAGGAGATGAGGGAAAAATTAATAACATGGCTAGCTACCCCGGTGCTCATGACCAGACCAATCCATCCTCCTTCCTCCCCTTCACTAGTAGCCCTAATGGTCAAAGTGGTGGGGGTAGATCCAGAAGAGCAGGAAGTACTAAGGGATGCAGGGCTGCCCTTAGTCACCAGGAGGAAGAAAAGGCTTAACCCAAAGCCGAAGGTAGAGCTAGATTTGGGGATGCCACAAATCCCACAAGTTAAAATCCTCTCTTCTAACTCCCCAAAGCCAGAGAGGGAACCAGAGCATGCCCACGTCCCTGCAAATCCTCCCCCTCAAGAGGAATTTGATGATGTTTTTAGAACTGACAAGTTTGGGAGCTTGCAGGAAAATATCTTGCAGGAGGAGGTGAAAACCCCAGAGCAGGAGAAAGCTCCAGAATAGGAACCTGTGCAGGAGCAGGAGGAACAGATGGAAGAAGAAAAGGAGGTGGAACAAGAAATTTCATCTGAAGTTCTAGAGATACAGGACATGGGAGTATCAGGGCAACAGAAGCTAAGTGAACAAATGGCATTGGTTGGGGAAACTGGGCCTACGGGAGCAACCGTAACCCCAACCGCCGTGTTCCAGATGCCACTACCATGGACAATGTTTGGAGAGGTAATCACTGTGGCTCAAATGTTGAATCTTGGCCCATTACCTCCCCCACCACCAAAGAATGTACTGATGGAAGAAGACATCCCAGCAATAGAGGCTGAGGAAGAATAGCATCAGGAGGAAGAAGAAAACCCCAGGGTGACCGCTGAAGACCCAAACATTTCCAAAAATATAGATGGCGGGGTAGAAAATGTATGCACCCTCAAATGTTCGCCTAGACTTTGGGCCCCATTTCTCAATTTATCAAATCCCTGAATCAATATTTTCAAATATCAACAATATCAATTATATCAATTTCCATGATCAAATCATAATCAATTCAATATTTCCTAAGGTT
>MU227120.1:3539614-3567393 GCA_018584345.1 Thuja plicata | reverse complement strand
CATCCCTATCCCCCTCCCTACCACCATCTCGTCCTCCACCCCTACCTCCATCTCTACCTCCTCTCTGTTTCTATCAATGCCTCCTCATAAGGGTATGAACAACCAAATGAGACACATCAATTAAGGGAACAGGCCGCGACTGCATCCACCATGCATCATACTGAGGGGTAGTACTTGCAAAGAGAACAATTTCAATATCAGTACCATATCGATGATGATGGAAGAGACTAGTAAACTTGCAACTATAACTAATAGAGCATAAAAGGGACTACAATAATCAACAAAGGAAAAATGAAACATATACCTACATCAATAGTGCTTTATTACCATGTCTAAACAATAGGAAGAAGACCCATGAACTCAGTCCTAGCCGCATTAAGAGAAATGAAAACACCCCATAGAGTGATATCCCTTAATCAGCGAGCAAAGTAAGCTTAGAATCAGAAACATCCAGCCTCTTACCAAACTAGCGCAACACCCTGTCAGTGTTGTGAAAATCAATCATGTGAATGTGGCCACTAATGCGACTGATCATAAATCTCCTCTTTCAACAGAAGGGAAGGTGTGCATCCTCCCCATCCCACATAGGACAATCCCTATAAGGTCTCTAGATAAATTAAGGCATCATATCTAACTATTGCCTCTAGTACATCAAATGCCTCATATGGGACTGAACAATGGAACCACCATACATAAAAACATATGGTCTTTCCGGAGGAAGATCATGAGCTCCTACGGGCCTACACACAACAATATGCTCCCATGCCTAGATCTACAGGAGAGTAGCACTGCATCCAAGAGAGTTACCTCCAAGGTAAGCTAGATAGAACATATGAAAGTACATACACGCTAGCATACAGGGACCCCAGGTATATATAGTATGGTCTCTAACCAAACCCTTTAGAAAATCTCCAAAGCTAACAGAGAAGCCATGCTAGCGATGATAAGGACACAAGATCCCACAAATCAAACCACCAAGCAGGGTAGCAAGTCTATCTAACCCCATGCCAAACTTGGACCATGGGATATAATATGGATCAGACATACCAAGCTGATCCTAGGGCAAACCAGATAACTCAGACAATGTTTTAATATTAGGCCTTGGAGCATACTCTACAAGAGCATCCTGAATGGGAATCTAAAGGATGTGATACACATCCTCCAATGTAAGAGTACACTCCCCAGTCGGTAATTGAAATGTACAAGTGTCTGAATGTCATCTCTCTAGAAGAGCTAAGATCAGACCCCTATTGGTCGTGATCTCAAGCATATAGTATATCCAAAATAAACCTAAATGTCTAAGGACATACCTCTCATCCTTAGCTGATTGAAAGAGGTATACAAAATAGTCCCATTGTACTACAAAGAATATAAAAGTCACTCATCAGTATCTAGATAGAAACAAAATATTAGTAGTGTACCTATATATGCATATAAATCAATGACAGAATGATTGTGGTAATTGTAAAGCATTTTCTGCACTTTTATACCGATTGTGGCATGCAACTGGCAATTATGACAATTTTCTCACAATTGTGGTAATAAAAACCATCACTTGCGGTAATTTTATCAATTGCAAAATGCAATCATCAATTGTGGCATTTAAATCGCAACTGCGGCAAAATCGCAATTAGTTACGACACTATTGCAAAATTTTCAAAAAAAGTAATAAATTTCAAAGGCAATAAATACAAGCAATAAAAGAAGAAGGAATAAACTACTCACCAGACGTCCTATGCCAGCTGGCCACCGAAAGGTCTGGTCCTGATTAGAAATGTGTATGACACTCGGAAGGCCCGACATAGCTCGCAAACAATGTAGGAAGCAGTGAAAACTATAAGAAAACTCACCAGATGATCAGTAGCTCCAAGAGTGAAAAGTGACAAATGAATGGCTGTCCAATCTATTTATAAGGGTTTTGAAAAAACCCTAATTCCTACATGACCTTCATTTTATCGTCTCAACCCTCAGAAACTTAAACAATTGATATCAAGAGCATATTGAAGTATCTTCACAAACAGTCAGATACCCAGATAAACATTTTTTAGTATCAACAAATTAACGCTCATGTCGTGACTTTTTTATCAAATGTGTTGAGGGGGCATAAATACACCTACTATCATTGGGGCAAGCTGGGGTGGGATCAAAATGAAGATTCTTTGACATAATGCATCGAAGAGGGGCAAATCGAGACACCTTAAAATGGATAGACTTGCGACTTTACAATAAAAACTCTAATTTTTGTCTATTAATTAATGGTTTTTTAATCATTAATTAATCATCTATTTTCTTCTAATTTCATTCCCCAAATCATCTGATCAAATCTCTAAAATTAATTAAATAATTAATTTTATTTAATTAATTAACCTTAATTGATTAATCTCTATTAATTAATTAAATTCAATTTCTTAAAGTTTAAATTTAATTATTTAAACTTATTAATTAATTCTTCTAACTAAATTAATTTCATTCAATAATTCAATTGTAAATCCAAAAACAATTTAATTATCTCACATGTTGAATACTTTAATTACAAAAATCAATTAAATCCTTTCTCAAGCTCAAAAAGGTAACTCATGATCAAATTTTCAGTTAACTAAACACTACCTCTTCTCTCCAAGTTGAAGAGGTGGAGTTTACTAGTTTCTTCTCAGTTAACCAAACTCTATCTCTTCTCTCCAAGTTGAAGAGGCGGAGTTTGTTGGTTGCTCCTCGGTTAAACTAAAACATCACCCCTTCTGTCCAAGTTGAAGAGGTGGAAATCATTGGTTGCTCCTCAGTTAACTAAAACATCACCTCTTCTCTCCTAGTTGAAGAGGTGGAGTTTACTGATTACTTCTCCAGTTCCTTTTGATCTGAACCATTCATTCTCCAATCTCTAGGATTGATCTCAACCATTCAAATAATTTTCAATATTCTATATAATCAACCCTTCATAACCATTTGAAGGATCCATGATTTCAAGCTTTTGTGCGTCATTACTCTGTCAAATTGGTTCAAGCATCAAGCCTTCTTTCAATCATAGATCCAGGATTCCAAGCTTTCGTGCACCATTACTCTGTCAGATTGGTTCAAGCATCAAGCCTTCTTGCGATCACACATTCAATATCATATTATTGATGCTCCAAAGTCATAGACACTATTGATACCAATACTGAGCACCACACACACAATGTTTCAAAAGGAGTAGAGAGAGACAATAGAAGATTCAAAATTTGTTGGTTTGTATTCATTTGTATTCCTCCTTGATTTATTGTCATTTTATTGTTCGTAGTTTCATTCTTAGTAGTAATTTATTGATCTCCCCCATTGAAAATCGATGCTACTAACCCCCTCATTAATTCAAGATCGTGGAACAGGACTGAGCCCTACAACAATATCTATGTCCTTTGTAACATTGGCTATATGTAGGGCTTGTTCAACAACTTCCCTATGCACTGAAGAGATCTTTAATAACTCAAATATAGATATTTGAGCTGAGGTTCTTTGCAACTGGTCCACCAAGTTGTAGTTAGCGGATAGTTTGGGAACAATTTGTCTTGACATTTTTCATTTTGGAATTGTGACAATATGTAGTTTAGATGATGGTGCCTTGTTGGATGAGGAATTAACCCCTTTAATTGTGATCTGCACTTGACTTCATGTTACAGAATTTGAGTGTGCCAGTTTGTCCTTAAAACCTTTAATAGTGATCATATTGATCGATTCACTTATTATGTCCAACATATTGATCACATTATCATTGTGAGAATAGGTGTAGTTGACTTCATATCCTTTTGATTTAGAGGGTTCTCCTTTTTCATAGTTATTAAATGGTTTATTAAAGGTCATGCGATCTTCATTAGATGTGTGCCCTTCTACTTTGATCTTGTCTCCATCAATGAGATCTTGTATGGTGTTCTTGAGTTTGACACAATCATTGGTCTTGTGTCCTTTATTTTTGTGGAAATCACAATAGGCATTATTGTTCCACAATCTTGGTTTTAGTTCCGGTTCCCATAGTTTTGACTCTGATAAAGTAATGATTTTGTTATCCAAAAGAGTCTTCGAACCCATCTCAATAGATTCTCCCAATGGAGTAAATTTCCTCATAGGCCTAGACACCCATGACTTATTCTTGTTGGTATCAATGTTCATTCATGGTATTTTTTTTATTGTCTTAGCCTCTTTTCTATCTTGTAGACTATTTATAAGATTAAACACTACCGGTTCAATGTTCGTACTTGAAACCTCCATCACCCCATCCTTAACAACATTTTTGTTCTTATTCTACCAGTTAGGCTTGTTTTTATAATAGTTAGAGGATTTTTTGTCATTATAAAGTGTGATTTCCCCATTCTTGATCATAACCTCTTTAGTAAAAATGGCGATCTTAATTATTTTGTCGAAACTAGGAGAATCTTTTAGTTTTAGGGCATAATTCATTTTAGGTACCAAGTTATTTATAAAGATATCCATCTTTCAGGTATTTTTTGAGAGTACCTAGCAAATATCTTTCTCCAATGTTGCAAGAAGTGTGTGAAGGATTCACCTATTTGTTGTTTAGTATTACAAAGATCCATCATGGTAACATTGTGTTTTATGATATAGGAGTAGTGCTAGACAAATCTTTGAATCAATTCTTCAAATGTTTGAATGCTAGGTGTTAGCTTAGAAAACCATTCCATGGCTTGTCCTCCTAAACATCCCAGAAATAGTCTCATCAAGTACGTGGGTTAGTGCATAAATTCTATAGTCAATGTGCAAAATTCTCTCACATGATCATGAGGGTCTATTTGTCCCATGTATTTTTCATACTTTGGTCTTGCCATGTTTGGTGGAAAAGTATCATTTCAAGTTCTTATTAAATGGGAATGGACATATGTATTCCAATGAGTATTTATTTGTGGGATTATTCTTCTCTCTTTTAAGCGTTGTGAGCTCTATTTTCATTTGGTATAATTGTTTAGAGAGAATTGATATGGGTGTTTTTATTTCTTCTTCTTTCAATCATTTGACATCACAGTCTTTGGAAAGTTTAACTCCAAGAGAAGCTAGGTGGAGAAAATATTTTTCCTTGTCTTCTCCAATAATTTTCTCCAAGGTCCTTTGAAACTTTTGACTTTTTTTGAATTTTTTATATTCTTCTTTTGTTATGTCTTCCTCACTATCTGATTCAAACAAAGGACAGTCATGAATTATTTCCTCTTGACTTTCTCTTTCATCTTGGTTGTTATCTTGATCATATTCGTCAAAGGTAGCACTCCATTCTTGATTATGTATATCCTTTTTAGGTGTGTCTTGATCAAAGAGATGGTTCATTCGGGATGTCTCTCCTTGATGAAATTTGAGCAGTCTTGGAGGTCTTTCTAAATCGTCAGCTAGATATTGTTTAGTTCTTGTGTTAACCATGAAATCGAGATATCAATCTTGTCAAAAGTATCCCAATAGTGCCAAAAGGATTTCAAAATTATTCAAGTGTATTTGTCCAAGGTTTGGTGATTGTACATTTGGTGTTTCAAAGATGTGATGGATTCCAACTTCAATGGGTTAGAATTCCCTGATACTGAGTTGTGAATCAATGAGAGTTGATTGTTAGAGTGACAACACGACTTGGGATCAATAGTGATAGACCTAAAAGGCATGCAAGGTATGCTTACAACTTGACTGATAAACAACTTCAGGTGGACCAGTAAGACCAACAAGATCAGATTGAAGAGAAAAAAGGGTATCCAAAACTACAAATTTCAAAATTTTGACACATGTGTAAGTACCCTCTGCCCTAGATGTGACTGATAGAATGCGACCCTAAAATTACTAGATGTGATGGTGTTCTTCTCAAATGTGATCTTATTCACCATATGTGAGCTAGGATTTACTAGAAGCGATTTTTTTCACCAAATGCGATTTTATTTTTACTGGATGCGATCTAGGATCCCTAATGCAACCTTCTGATGGAAATTTTTCAAGTTTTCCACTTCATTTGTGAGATAATGAAAATTTCTTTGATTATAGGGTTTGTCTGATGAATACCAGAGTGTTTGAGGTAGTAAAAATGACTATGATTGTCAAAGGATTGATTCATTTAAGGTGATTTATATTTTTACTATAATTTTGGCATATCAAGCACGCTGATTAAGAACCAAACACACATATTCCTAAACCAATGGCATAGCATGAAAATGTTTTCTCATAGACTCAGGTACACACTCACATGCTAATTAGAATACGACCATCACCAAGTACGTAATGGATCCAATCATGATGTTGTATTATCCGACTCTAAACGCAAGTGAGGACAAGAAATGATGAGTATCTTGGGGAGGTTACTATCCTCCTTGCACAAAGATTATCATATTTTTGGGGTGAATCAGGTGGTCACTACCATAGAGTGTCTATTTAGAGCATCCATTCATAACCCTCCCAATAGAATTACACAAGGAAAAATTGAGGCGTATAGCCCTATGAATACCTAGATGAGTGTAGTCTTACAAGAAAGATTGAAGTGGCTTGACTCTACACAAAATCCAAGCATGTCCAAGGAATGATATTTGAAATTCCAGGGACAAAACAGATTACGTCTTTCAAGATTTTAATCTCAAGGAAGCATTTTGATTACAGTGAGATGGAAGGGTTGGCATTCACCTGTCCTCACTTGGGTCATTCTTGGGAGATTTTTTCCTCAACTAGTAGGCCCTCTAAAATTCAAAGCAGTGAAGAGGATTGGCGACTTAGGAGTCTATATTTTTGAATCTTCACAAGGATGAAGAGCATACTCTCCTCTCCATGTCATTTTCTCCTATCAAACACCCAAGACAATGTTTTTTCCCATGAATTGTCAAACTTAACACTTAAGCCCCCATCTCGAGTTTTTAATTTTCCACTTGGGAAAAGAGCATAATCCTCTAGTTGGACAAAGAATCAAATTCAAATCCAAATTTTATATTCCTACAAAATAATTTAACCAAACAATTTGAGCAATTGAGTTCATTTTCCAAATTTATATTCAAAGCCTAATTTGATGTTCGAGGTTATGATTTTCCATGATGGAAAAGAGCATACTTCTCTAATCAAATTATGAATTGGAGAGAAATCAAATTAGGTTCCTAAGATTTTCCAAAACAAAATACAATTGTTTAGTTGAAATTTTGCAAAGGCAACCTACAAAACCACTCATTAGTAGTCTTTATCAAATTTTTACTCCATCTCTTTGGCCAAGGAAGTCTTCAACAACATCCTACAAAAACTTGTTAGACTGCTTAACAATCAGATTCATCAAAAACACTCAATGTTAGCTGATTAGTCATCAAAATCAATCAATTATGTCATTTAGCTAACTAGATGTGATCCTCAAATTTGCTAAATGTGATCCTATTTCCCATATTTGATTAAGGAAATACCAAATGCAAGAAATGATCCTAAATGTGATCCTGAATTCCCTGCATGCGAGCCTCTCCCAGATGTGATGCAAGATTGCCTGGATGCGATCCCTAATTTCCTGGATGTGATCTAGAAAACCAGATGTGATACCCTTCTTCCAAATGTAGATTTGTACCTAAAACAAAATTAAACAAGTCAGTCAATTAGCTTAAAAAGATGGAAAATCTAAGGCTTTGCCCCATAGTGGGTGGCAGAAATGTGTGTGTGGAATATTGTACCTGCAAAGATGCAACACAACACTTCAATATGTCATTATATCAATGGTTAGAAGAATAAAATTCAAATGCAAAGCATAAGGAAACCAAAGAAACTGGCATATTGCTTCCTATTTAGAAAGAGTATGATCTAAATTATGAATTTTCTTTCAGATTATGCATTAGATCAGTGATACTTTCAATCCTAAAATGGAAGATTCAAATGTAAAATGAAGCTAGTTAGTATGAAATTCAAACATGATTCATTGATTTATTTAAGAACAATTGAAAATGTTCTCTAATTAGCTATGAAATCAAATTGGCAACATAAGATTGAATTAAGAATTCTAAAAATTGGGACCCTTTGAGCTAAAAAATCAGTCCTTTAATGGAAGAGAATGAGAAATGGAGGGTTGAGATCAATCCACGAGGAGAGGTGAGGATTTAAAATTAGTTGATCCATGTGAGTGATCCATGTGCGTGAACTCTCATTGGTCCATGGATTGACTTTCCATGTGCAAGTGATGAGTTGTTATTTGGGAGTATTTATTAATTTCCTTTTAATTAATTACTTTAACCAAGGATTTTAATGGGATTGATTTGATTAAATAGGCCAAGCAAATTAATGTGAGGTAGTGATAAAATCACTTTGATTTGAGGGATTATTTTGATTTTGATTAATCATGTCAATAATCAGATAGTTGTATTGACATAATTGAGGGTATGATCACATTTAGAGCAAACGGGGTCCCTAGTTAGAGTAGACCAATTTAGGGTGATTACAAGTCCAAATATTTTTCTTTAATAATTCACATCCACATCCTATCTGAATTTGTGTAAATGCACCACACCAATTTGGCCCCAAGAGCAGTATTCATCAGTTGCCAGTCTCTAATTCCAGCACCCCCACCAGTTTTAGGTTGACATATCTTATCCCAAGAAAGTAAGGGAATCTTATCATCCTAATTGGCACCATTCCAAAAGAAATTTCTCATTTTTTGTCCAATTTTATTAATAGCTAAATTTGGAATTCTTAGACACATCAAAGGAAAAATTGGAATGGCAGAGATAATAGTTTTTAACATAAGAATTCTGCCATGAGAGGAAAGCCATTTTCCTTGCCACCCAGCCATCTTTTTCGAGCATGAGGAAATTAATTCCACCCACAAGTCAGCTTTACTTGCACCCCTAAATAATGGAATACCCAGATATTTTGCAGGTAAAGAGCCTTTTCTCATCCCCAGGATGTTGCATATTTCTCTTTATCATTGGTGAGGACTATTGAAAAATAGATCTCTAATTTAAGCCAATTGATTCGCTACCATAAGGCCATACAATACTTTTCAATTATAGATTTTATTATCTTTGCTTCCTTGATTGAAGCTTCTCTAGATAAGAAGTTGTCATCAGCGAATTGTAGGTGGGATATGGGGGGTTCACTGACTTCCACCTTGATGCCATGCCATAATCCTTCCCTCCTCTTTGATTTTATTAGTATGTCGAGTACTTCAACCATGATAATAAAGAGAAATGATGATATAGGATCACCCTACCTAATCCCCTTGTTGGTTTCAAGAAAACCCTACATACTCCCATTAACTAGAATGGATAGCCTCACACTGGATAAAAAACTTCCAATCCAGGAGACCCAGTCACTCGCAAAAACAAATTTCCCCAATACTTTCAAAAGAAAGTCTCTGTCAACTTCATCATAAGCTTTCTTGGTGTCTAACTTAACCATCATTCTATCTATCTTTGTTTTTCTCACTGAGTGAATATCCTCATGCGCTGATATGATGCCTTTGAAAATAGATCTATCTGGGGAAAAACCACTTTGTTCCTCTGAGATAACACTATCTAAAACATGTTTGAGTCTATTAGCTATTACTTTGGAAATAATTTTATAGATTGTGTTACATAATGCTATAGGGTGGAAATCATCAAATCCTGAGATTGCCTCCTTCTTAGGAATGAGAGCAATGAAAGTGTTGTTGAAATCCTTCAAGATAATCCCCACATCTAGCCTCTTCTATGACCTCGCATATTTCCTCACCCAACAAGTCCCAGAAGTGCTGGAAAAAATAGCAGTGAAGCCATCCGGTCCAGGTATTTTGTCACCTCCCATGCCCAATAGGATAGTTTTTATCTCTTCCTTAGATGTTGAGGCCATTAGGAAAGCATTTTAAGCCTCACTAATACAGCTCGGAATAGTGTTCAAAATTTCATTAAAATTATTAGGTTGCTGCCTCTTTTCACTAAAGATCTTGGAAAAAAATTGGATAGCTTCCTCATTAATCTCTTTTCCCATCTCTAATAAATGTCTATTTTAATCTTTAATGGAATAAATCATATTTGTGGCTCTTTTAACCTTTGCTAAATTATGGAAAAAAAATTATTGCGGTTTCCATCGTTAAGCCAAAGTTTCGTTGACTTTTGTCTCCAGAATGTTTCCTCCTCTGCTAAGAGATCTGAATAATCCTTCATTAAGCCTTTCTCTTCTATGAAATCTTCATTTGTCATCCCTTGAGAAATGACTTTCTCATTTAGGGTTTTTAGATCCCATTCAATCCTATTCTTTTCAGCAAAGATATTCTTAAAGCTTTCTCTATTCCATATTTTTTAGTCTTTCGTTTAAATAATGTAACTTTTTACTTAATAGGAAGGCCTTGTTGCCTACCCTTGAGGGGGTGTGAATCCACCATTCTTTTAGCAAATCATCAAATTCATCAGCTCTGAACCACATTGCTTCAAATTTAAAGGGGCATCTAACAAGAGTAGCGTCATCATAGATTCTTGAAAAAATTGGAAAGTGGTCTGATCCAGTGAATGGGAGAATCTCTGCATTACAAATCCACTTTGTTGAGGCGCAATCCCCAAAAATCAGGAATTTGTCTAACTTTTCAGTAATGTTATTAAAATCGAGTCTTATATTAGTCCATGTAAAATTACCTCCCCTAAATTCCATTTCAACCAAACCATTGTCCATAATGAAGCTACAAAAATCTCTTTGACTTTGTCCTAACCATCCAGCTCCACCCCTCTTATCTTTAGGTCTAGCCATGGAATTGAAATCCCCCGCAATCAGAAACAATTCTTCAGAGTGAGCACATAAAAATTTTGAAATTTCCTCCCACAATATTTGCTTCAGTCTTGGATTATTCAGTCCATAAACATTAATGATGTTAACACTTGATAGCAGTTATTTGGAGTCGACCTTAGCCCACTTCCAAAATCTACTTTTTTGAATGATGGTGATAGAGATCGACAATTCATTCCATAAAACCCCAATCCACCAGAGGGACCTTCAGCCTCTGCAAAGGAGCATTTCCACCTATAAAATTTATTAGCAAACAGAACACAATCCTCATTCTTTAATTTAGTTTCTTATAAAAAGACCATCTCTGGTTTTTCCTGATCAAGACAACACTTGATCAAGCAACATGTCTCAGAGGCATTGCAGCCCCTAACATTCCATGAAAGGAGCTTCATTTCTCCCTAGGAAAAGGCTTGGCCTTTTCCCGATCTCAATTTTCTCTGGCCACTAGCACTACCAACCTTGGAAATTCTCATTTTGAGGGTTCTTGCTCCCCTTTTCTTTTTATCTCCCACTTTTGCTTTATCTATTGAGGATTCAGACTGTTCTACCATCCTTACTTCCACAATGCTCTATTGGTCAGAAAGTCCCAAATAATCATCTATATTATGACCAACAATTTCCTCTTTTTCTTCTCTTTCTACATTGTTTCCCCCACTCTCTCTGACATCCTCAAAGGAGTCCCCAAATTTTTGATAGGAAAAATGGGGATATCTTTAACTAGCTTTCCAATGATACCAAACCAAAATGCAGGTTCATAATCTCCTACTCTCCTTGCACCTCCTTGACATTATCTTGGAAATGATGTAGTGTGTGGTTCTCCATCATTTGTGAGAGTCCTTGGGGTTCAACTTGGGGATCAACACTGACCAGGTTTACAAATCCAATATTACTCTCTTAGATATCTTCCATCCCTGAGCAAGGGGATCCAACTAGATTGCCAACTGTTTAGCCCTTGTTTTCCTTGGTAGCTAGCCCTGTTACATCCTCTATGTCCTTAGTAATCTTGATATCTACATCATTCTGATTGTTATCCAAAGCAAAATAAAGTGTGTCCTAGACAAACATCTCTGAATCATTTTTTCTCATAGGTGATTGGACTACCCTCCCCCCATAAGAGTATCCATTCCTTTCTACTCCCCATTTTTTCTCATTGATAATCACAATATCAAAGGGGTTGAAAACTCGCTTGTTCATCTTTCTGTCATAAGTATTTGTAATTTTTGTATTCATCAGTTTTGCTAACTCTGTCCCCATTGTTGAGGGTGTTCTAGGTTTGTCTAAGTCACTTAGAAGTCCTGTTACCCAAATTTTACCCATCTGGTAAATCTTTGGCTACAAGTGCAGTAAATGTGGCTCCCACAAGAGAAGAACCCAGCCTGTGAAAATATTTAAATTTTTCTAGTCTTGGTTGTGTACTCTGTAATCTTTTCAGCTCTCTGGTTTGCCTTGTTCATGAAAAATAACCTAAGTATGAAAAAACCCTATGTGAATTTGGTATAAACCCTAGTTCTTCAGCACCTTTTTCTATTTTCTCATTTCCTTTTCAGGCCCCTTAAGTTCCTTAAATTCAATGTGCGCATTTACATTTGCCTTTAGTCTCCTAGTCGCATAATGGAAAAGGAATATTCCACTTTATCTGGTGACCCCGAGACTACCTCTAGTCTCATGATCTCGTGAAGAGAAAGAATATTCTCATTTGATCAAGAGACTCAGCGATGATCATTGGATCATGTTTGATCAAAGGGCAGTCGTGTGATCTCTTGAAGTAACTCAGAGTTAACAAAAGATCCGGAGATCTCGTGACTTATTGTATTTTCTAACCCACAGGTATAACTTGTGTTTAAGCTGGGTTAGGTTATGATCCTTTTAGTTGCGTAATCTCATGAACTAACCATGATCAGATGAAGTGTTTCAAGATTATGAGACTTCTCAGTCGCTGAGTCTCCAGAGTCTCCATGGTTAAGAACTGGTTAAGTCAAGATCAGTGTTGATGTCAGTGTCAGAGGTGATAAGGCAAGTGTAAACAAATCCAATGGGGACATGTGTCTTAATGGGCCCGTGTGTTATATGCTTTCCGTCTCCAAGTCTCGTGACCATGGAAAAATATTCCATATTATCAGGTGACTTTGAGATTTCCTTCATTCATCGAGTCTCATAAGGAAAGGGAATATTCTAAGGGTATTTAGAGACTTCCCAGTGGTCGTTGATCTTGATCTGATCCTACGGTGGTCACTTGATCTTGTAATGAAGTCATGGTTAGTTGAAAGATTCAGTGACTCAGAGACATAAAGGATTCAGTTCACCATGGTTAAAAGATGATTCAAAGCTAAGTGAAGGTCCTCAGTCAGTGCAAAGGTAATCTCCGTGAAACTTAGAAAGGATCCAACGATTGGCATTATGGCTTGAAGAAAAGATGCAGTCTATTTAATGTATGAGGAAATGCGCCATGGTGCCACGTGTCCCTAGTCAGATATACTTAGTCATTTTGTCACTGGATGAAAATAGGGATGCAGAGATTTAAGTACAAAGATATGATTCTGACCGTCGATGCAGTTGAAAATCTTGTGGTTGTCGCGTTGTCTCATGATATAACCAAGGTTAAGCAAAGTAAACGGAGATAATGAGACCGCTCAAGTTACCAGGTCTCCAGATGAACCGTGGTCAAGGAATTTGAGGAAGGTAAAGGCTTAGAGTTTACAGATGATTTAATCCATGTCGTTGATCAGGTTTTAATCCCGTGGTGGTCACTAAGTCTCATGAAAGAATGGAATATTCTCTTATGATTTGGATACTTAGTGTTGATTGTCTGATGCAGATCCGATCTTGTAGTAGTCGTTGAGTCTCATGATGAACTTAGAGTTAACAAAGACATCTTGCGACTTGGAGACTGAGGTGAATTGAAGACCCAAGGTTAGGGGTTAGTTTGATGCTGGTTAAAGGTAAAGGCATTGAAGCAGAGATTGATGGTTGTGTTTAAAATAGGAGATTTAGGATTTTGCACGGTCATTGATACAGGAAACCATGCCACGTGTGACTTTTAAGGTTTAAATATTTAAATATATGAAAATCTGATTCTCAGAGTTCATGGCAGTGGCATGATTTATCAAGAATTTGACAAAGAGATAGATTGAGCCGACTTCTTAGGCTATATTTATGGTGATAGGGAAGATATTCAAACCTATATCTGATTGATCAAGATATTTCTGAATGACATTGATGAGAAGAATTGATTGTATTAGGGTTTTTGATTATTCTATTGTAGATCTATTGAAAGCCTAATTTCTAGAATCAGATTGAATCCTGAGCCTGCATGCTAGAGGATTAGTGTATATAAGTTAGTTTTAGAGCTTTTTAGCTTAGATTTTTCCAGCTAGTGTAAGATTTTTGTGGCATTTTCTTTGTCGCTAAGTTTTTCATGTGTTAGTTATCTCATTGAATTGCAAATATTGCAAAGGCTTTTTGTGACATTCTTTCTGTGCCTGGGCCTTCTTGTTTTTACTTCTCTTACTAGAATATAATACAGAGATTGGTATTGGAATGAACTTGGAGTTCCTGAGCCCTCTTTCTTTCTGCAATATTGTGTACTACTTTGGATGATCTGATTTAGATGAGTTTGTGGATATTCTTCAGTCCCCTGTCATTTTGTCTCGTTCCTGTACCTAATTGTAGAAGTGGATGTTTGTTTGTAGGTTAGATTCTATGTCTATTTATAGTGAATATGCTATTATTTGGGAAATCATCTCTTTCCTTGAATAGCCTCTATTTATCTTAGACCTCTCTATGAAATACTTATGCAGGCCTATCTAGAAAGTTGTGTTCTATTAGATTCAAGTCCTCTTTCTAAGATTGATTGTTGTGTTGTAGTTCAAAAAATTTCCTTCGGTGTATCACCTAGTAGGATAGTTTTCTTATCAGTCATTTCCCTTTCAACACTCCTTCTATCCCTTTTTCTATCTTGTATACTTTCATCCATAAAGAGCAAATTAAGGTGATAATCCAAGAGGAACCATCCTAGAACCTGGAGGTCTCATTTTAGTTAGCAAAGGTCCCACAACCTAGAAATGATTCCCATATTATACTAGATTATCAAGACTATGAGAGCTTGACCTAGGGTGAAAATTTAGTGTATAAATATTTTGGCACACCCGGTGGGACTAGGAGATAAAAAACAATAGCTCATCTCTCTAAGAGCATACTGGTTTTGAAGATCAAATACAGACCAAGAAGTGGCCATTTTCCACATACCTCACCTTGTCTACTAGATAACAATTCTAGCACGCCCAGTGGGACAACATAATAAAATAATTCTAACTCAAAGTTATACTATCTCTGATAGGTCATTTCTGCAACAGAGAAGTCATAACAGTCTAACAATTTTGGAACGCCCCGGTGGGACTATTGAAGAAAATAAGTTCATCTTTTAAAAGCTATGTTATCTCTGATATGCTGATAACATATTACAGACCTAGAAGAGGTGATTGTGCTGCATATCTAGTGAATCTGGAAGGTCTACTGGTTTTCAAAGATCAAGTGTTGGTATGTTTCAAATCTTTCATTTTCAAAATTCTAGCTAATTGCATGAGTAGGCATGTCAAGTTATTATGGACAGTTAGGTTACTCACCATCTTATCATGAGAACAATACTCAATGGGCTAAGCAACCATATGAGAATCATCCAAAGCCTGATTTTACCCCAAGCTACCATATCATAATAGGGTGTCAATATGTTCAACATGCCCCTAATAAATATATCCCTGCACATGCTCATGAGCATAATCTCCAATGGGATGCATCATGGGCACAAAAGAGACAACAAGAGAGTCAAGAGATGGAGACTCATCATGCTTTCTGCCTACCCTCCCCTGCTCAGCCTAATTGGCAATAGACTCAGAACTATAACCAATCCCAGGAAGGCTACTCCATGCCTAACACGCATATTCCCAATCAGCCCCAAGGCTCAAACCTTTTGTTAAGAAAGGAGTGTGAAGAGACAAAGAGTCTACTGGTAGATATGATTAAGCAGTTGTCTGAGATAAGGGAGTAGCAAGATATGGAATTTCAAAGTTATGAGAAAGGGTCAGTTTCCCACCAAATGGCAGAGGCTCTTAGTAATGAACAACAAATGATCCAATGGAAAGAAGAGCTTAAACGCCAAGTTGATATTGAGGCAACAAAGCTGAAATCACGAATTGTTGAGCAAGAGGCTCTTAAGGTTAAAATTACGAGATGGAATGCTCATCTCTTCCAAAAGTCTACATATGAAGAGCCTACAAAGAGTTCATTTCCAAGCTTTAGGGGAATCCTTCGAGAATATGAGCCTATTATAGAGCAATTGCAACCTTATGATGGTCAACAAAAACCAAAGGATTATATTGAAACAGAGCTAGCTACAAAGGAGCAACACCAAGATGATAGGGGCTTTAATCTTCCATGCTTAAAGGAAGGTATGCCTTCTATGTCTACCCCTAAGCCCTCTCAATTTCACATCCCAAGTTTTAAGGAAAAAAGTTCTTTCCAAGAGCCTATACTTGAGGAGTTTCAATCCACCACTCTCCAAGGGTAGTCTGTTCAAGAAAATTGTCTATCCCAAGAGACCCTTCAGGCCTCTCAAGATAATGAATTGCCATGGCAACCTCAATGGACCCTACCTCCCAGCTATCAGATGCCAGGTATTTTCAAGGATATTGATCAAGTATCAGAGCAAGGACCTGTGGTAGATGAGCTTTCATGTGATGGGGAGGAAAGAAAATCAGAGGTATCAGTGCTGAGTGATGACTGTGATAGGTTGGGAAAATATGATTAAGATATGGAGATTAATGCCCAACCTGAGCTCTTGGTTGATAGTTTTTATGAGCTCCCCTTTTTCATTGATGAAGAAGAAGACATGCCATTACCCATGGATGAAGGTCAATTAGGACAAAAGGTTCACCATCAACAAGGGATTGATAGAGAGGAAGATGTCATGTCTTGGTCTGATGGGCTGCCTAGTTTTGTTGAGCATGATGAGAAAGATACAATGATGCCCCCATCTATATTTTTTTAGTAGCTAGAAGGGTGTGATCCTAATGATATGCTAATTCATGAGCCTACAAATATGGAAGAGATTTTCCAAGAAAAGAACATAGACAAAAACCATGAAGAAAATGATTTCTCCAACATCATAGAAGGTTTTTGTGACAAATAATGTGAGGAATCCCTGTTCCCTGGAGCAGATATTCAAAGTTATGTGCCTGTTGAAGGAGGCCTGGTCTTGGATTACTCTCTTTCTGAAGATCTTATACATGAAATTAAGTTGGAGCCAATTCTAGATCTTCAGGATCTTGACAACTTTGATTAGCTCTTAGCCTGTTTAAAAGAAGAAGATGACAATCCCCTAACCATGAAAGAGGAGCTGACATGGCTATCCATAATGAGAGGCAACCATGAAGATAAAGAAGAAACCAACAAGGAAAGTTATGTTTTCAGAATTTCAAGAGGCTGACCTATCAGATACTTGGCCTAGAGGGAGTTTACTAAGACATCTCCATATGATCAATTTGAGGTGAGTAAACTTGATCCTATCTTTGTAGAGGCATTTCATTATAATTTGACAAATTTTATATGCCTCATATCCTACTAGCTATCCTTATGCATTCGGTGCAAAATGTCCTAATGAGGAAGGGTAGTTATTTCAACATACCGGTGAATGGCTTTGTTTCACCATTTTTCTGCACTGGCTAGTTTAGGTTAGGTTAGTTTTGTTGCTTTCTTCCTGCTTTTTAGTTTAGTTTCCTACTTTCCAAGAAGTGCTCGTGCACAGTTGTCCCTCTTCCTGGTTTCAATCCTTTTCCTGTTCCAATTTTTTGTGCTCATGATGAATCCTATGCCCAATGGATGTCAAAGGCTATTGGTTCTGAATGTCTAGTAGGCAGACATCCCGCAGAAATTGCCAAGAATGTTACCCAAATTTTCCCCATCTGGTAAATCTTTGGCTACAGGTGGAGTAAATGTGGCTCCCACAAGGGTAGAGCCTAGCCTGTGAAAATATTTAAATTTTTCTGGTCTTGGTTGTGTCCCCTATAATCTTTTTAGCTCTCTGGTTTGCCTTGTTCATGAAAAATAACCTAAGTATGCAAAAACCCTATGTGAATTTGGTATAAACCCTAGTTGTTCAGTGCCCTTTTTTATTTTCTCATTAACTTTTCAGGCCCCTTAAGTTCCTTAAATTCCATGTGTGCATTTACATTTGCCTTTAGTCTTCTATTCACATAATGGAAAAGGAATATTCCACTTTATTTGGCGACCCTGAGACTACCTCTAGTCTCATGATCTCGTGAAGAGAAAGAATATTCTCATTTGATCAAGAGACACAATGATGATTGTTGGATCATGTTTGATCAAAGGGTAGTCGTGTGATCTCATGAAGTAACTCAGAGTTAAGAAAAGACACAGAGATCTCGCGACTCAATGTATTTTCTAACCCGCGGGTATAACTTGTGTTTAAGCTGGGTCAGGTTAAAATCCTTTTAGTCGTGTAATCTAATCTCATGAACTAACCATGATCAGACGAAGTATTTCAAGATGACAAGACTGCTCAGTTGCTGAGTCTCCAAAGTCTCCATGGTTAAGAATAGGTTAAGTCAAGATCAATGCTGATGTCAGTGTGGTGACAAGGCAAGTGTAAACAAATCCAATGGGGACACGTGTCTTAATGGGCCCATGTTTTATATGCTTTCGGTCTCCAATTCTCGTGACCATGACAGAATATTCCATATTATCTGGCAACTTTGAGATTGCCTTCAGTCACCGAGTCTTATAAGGAAAGGGAATATTCCAAGAGTATTTAGAGACTTCCCGACGGTCGTTGATCTTGATCCAATCCTGCGGTGGTCGGGTGATCTCGTAATGAAGTCATGGTTAGTTGAAAGATTCAGTGACTCAGAGACATAAAGGATTCAATTTACCATGGTTAAAAGATGAGTCAAAGCTAAGTGAAGGTCCCCAGTCAGCGCAAAGGTAATCTTTGTGCAACTTAGAAAGGATCAACGATTGGCGTTATGGCTTGAAGAAAAGATGCAGTCTGTTTAATGTATGAGGAAATGCACCATGGTGCCACGTGTCCCTGGTCAAATATACTCAGTCGCGTTGTCGTTGGATGAAATTAGGGTTGCAGAGATTTAAGTACAAAGATATGATTCTGACCGTCGATGCAGTTGAAGATCTCGTGGTTATCGTGTTGTCTCGTGATATAACCAAGGTTAAGAAAAGTAAATGGAGATAATAAGACCGCTCAAGTTGCCAGGTCTCCAAATGAACCGTGGTCAAGGAAGTTGAGTAAGGTAAAGGCTCAGAGTTTACAGATGATTTAATCCACGCCGTTGATCAAGTTTTAATCCCGTGGTGGTCGCTAAGTCTCATGAAAGAATGTAATATTCTCTTATGATTTGGAGACTTAGCGTTGATAGTCCAATGAAGATCCGATCTTGTGGTAGTCGTTGAGTCTCATGATGAACTCAGAGTTAACAAAGACATCTCGCGACTTGGAGACTGAGGTGAATTGAAGACCCAAGGTTAGGGGTTAGTCTGATGCATGTTAAAGGTAAAGGCATTGAAGCAGAGATCGATGGTTGTGTTTAAAACAAAAGATTCAGGATTTTGCTCGGTCGTTGATACAAGAAACTGTGCCACATGTGAACGTTAAGGTTTAAATATTTAAATCTATGAAAATATGATTCTCAGAGTTCATGGCGGTGGCGTGATTACTCAGGAATTTGACAAAGAGACGGATTGAGCTGACTTCTTAGGCTGCATTTATGGTGATAGGTAAGATATTCAAAGCTATATCTGATTGATCAAGATATTTCTGAATGACATTGATGAGAAGAATTGACAGTATTAGGGTTTCTAATTATTCTATTACAGATCTATTGAAACCCTAATTTCTAGAATCAGATTCACTCCTGAGCCTACGTGCTAGAGGAGTAGTGTATATAAGTTAGTTTCAGAGCTTTTTAGCTTAGATTTTTCCAGCTAGTGTAAGATTTTTGTGGCATTTTCTCTGCCCCTACTTTTTCATGTGTTAGTTATCTCATTGAATTGCAAATATTGCAAAGGCTTTTTGTGACATTCTTTCTGTCCCTTGGCCTTCTTGTTTGTACCTCTCTTACTGGAATATAATACAGAGATTTGTATTGGAATGAACTTGGAGTTCCTGAGCCCTCTTTCTTTCTGCAATATTGTGTACTACTATGGATGATCTGATTTGGATGAGTTTGTGGATATTCTTCAGTCCCCTGTCATTTTGTTTCATTCCTGTACCTGATTGCAGAAGTGGATGTTTGTTTGCAGGTCATAGTCCGTGTCCATTTATAGTGAATATGCTATTGTTTGTGAAATCATTTCTTTCCCTGAATAGCCTCTATTTATCTCAGACCTCTCTATGAAATACTTATGCAAGCCTATCTAGAAAGTTGTGTTCTATTAGATTCAAGTCCTCTTTCTAAGATTGATTGTTGTATTGTAATTCAAAAAATTTCCTTCGGTGTATCACCTAGCAGGATAGTTTGCTTATCAGTCATTTCCCTTTCAGCACTCCTTATATCCATTTTCCTATCTAGTTTACTTTCATGCATAAACATCAAATTAAGGTGATAATCCAAGAGGAACTAGCCTAGAACTTGGAGGTCTCATTTCAGTTAGCAAAGGTCCCACAACCTGGAAATGATTCCCATGTTATACTAGACCATCAAGACTACGAGAGCTTGACCTAGGGTGCAAATTTAGTGTATAAAAAGTCCCTCCAATATAACATTTTCCTCCTTTCTTTTACCTTTACCTTTATGGTCCAAACTGAATCCATTTACACACGCAGCTGCATCACCTTCCTCCATTTTTTCAATGGCCTATTTCCATATTCCCAAATTTGATTTGAGTTCTAGGAAGCTGGGTATTGGTTTGATCTCATGCCAGAGAATCAGAGTCTTAATATAGGTGGAAAGGTCCTGAGGATCTAGAGTCTCTCCCTAGTTTACAAATTTTCCCAAAGTATCCCCTATTAGTCTTAAAGTGACAATATTCTAGTATTCATGGGCAAATTTTTTAGTTTGATCCACATCGGTATATCCTTTAGGGTTTCAGAAGTTGGATCGAATTTTGGTTCCCAATCCTTGATAAAAACCCCCACATCCATCAATAAAGTATGGACCCGAATACAAGACTTTCTTCTTCGTCTCCTTGGTGGGGGATACAACCAGGTAAAAACCATTTGAGAGAGTTTTGAGAGTGCAATCAAGACTACAGACAGTGAAACACCATTTCTTAATATTTTCATATGTAGGCCATGATCCAGTCCATTTCATTACAAATGCTTGCATCTAAAGTAGTCTATGTTATCACTCCACTCCGCATGATCAATCCGTATAGAAGAAACACATGGAGGATTGAGATTTGAGCATACCTTTTTCACGCTTGCCTTCTGGGCGGCCGACTTAGCTCTCCAAAATTTGTGCTCTAGGTCCTTGAAGTTGAAATATCCAGTCCATTGAGGTCCATTCCTAAACTGTTGGGAAGAATTGGATTTGAAGTAAGGTCGCCCACCAAACTTATTGCTCTGCATGGAACGATTGTTGAGTGGTGATCGCCTCCCCGGATCGCCTGGTAGATAAAACCCTCATGGCGCTGAAAACCAGGGGTTCAGCCATTCGACCATTGCAGCCTCCCTCCTTCCATTGATATTTAAAGTGTTTGTGGTGACCCTGGTGAGATGTGGACCCGAGTTGATGTGTAGCGCCTCACAACTCCCCTGCACACCAACTCGACTACACACTCGCCCTTATCTTATTAATATTTTAACTAATATTAAAAAAATTATATATTTATATAAAAATCTTATTTCTCAATTTTTCACACTTAAATTTTACCTATAATCTCCCATCATCGCTTGAACCTTCTTAGGTAGAAGTGCTAGTATAAAATGTAAATTAATAGTTCATTAAATTAATCTGCAACAAGAAAGTCCAACGGGAAAGCAACGCTGAAAAAAGGAAAGTACGCAAAAATTCAAAATTATTAAACGCTGAAAGAATAAAGGATTTTGTTTGATATTGATCGACAATCCACGAAGCTTCATCATTATATATTTAAAGTGTTTTTTTGGGACCTCGAAGCTTACTTACAAATTCCAAGTGGAGACATATTACATGATATGACATAATAATGTGTGCGCCCACCGCTGACTATTTGAAAAGTAACAAAAACGATAGGGACAAAATTATAGATAAAGATAAAGAAGTATAAATTATTAGTAATATTGATGGTCAAAGTCAGATATTAAAAGTTTAAAGTTCTTTGGGAAACTGTCGCCCCTTTAAACAAGTAAATATTAATTGCAATTTTTCATTGTATAAAATGTGACGTTTTAAGTATATACAACATTTTTAAAAGCTATTCTTGACTACGTCTGCTTATTAATAATATTTAATATAAAAATATTATATTTATTTACTTAAAGAGAGCTTGATCAAAATAAAAATAATATATTATTATTTTGGCAGTTTTAACTTATATTTGAGTTTATTTGATTCTCTGATCAACTTGACATGGCTTTTTTAATGGGTCAATATGATTAGATTTTTGGCTTTACATATTTTAAAATTTTGATAATTTTTTTTGAAATTGAGGAGTTATTTTAGCGTGAATGAGAAGGATTTGAACCTGTGACTTCAAGGTAGAAAAGATATATTATAATAATAAGCAAAATAGCATTTGGAGTGTAGGTATAGGTATAAATACAAATGTAAGGTAGTATTTAGATTTTTTTTTAGTATGGTCAAGAGTGAGTACTACAAATTTTATGTATTTTTTGTTAAAAAAATTAATAGTATTTTTAATGGAATATATCTTTAAAATTTCATCATTAAGTATGTATGTTACATAATTTCTAAAAATATTTTTTAATGAATGAAATATAGAACATTCTTATATTTTTTTACGGATTATAAATAAATAGATTAAAAATTCTTTCTGACATATATATCTACATACAAACAAACACATACACATACACATACACATACACATACACATACACATGTATATATGAAGAAAACGAAGACATCATTTGAAGAAAATAAAAATGAAAAAAACTTAACTTATTCAAAAAAATAAATTAAAAGGTATGTGACTAGAAAGTTAAGAAAGAACTTGTTGTTTTTGTAGTCATTTCAATAAATCTTATTGTAAATGCATATGGTTGATGAGGATGAAGTTTGAATTTATTATGTTATGTTGAAAATATGAACTTAGGAATAAAAAGGAACTTCCAACCTTTAAGCTTGGGGGTAGAGTTTTTTTTAAGTTTTAAATTTAAGGTGTTATTCTTTGTAAGATGGAGTCCATACACATTTTACATAACACATACATGACTTTTACAAAATCTCTCCCATCTTTTGCCATTGAATGGTCCCCCATCTTGGTGCACTTAAAGAGCAATATAGTTACGAAGACTCTATTTAGATATTATTTTTGATAGTAGGGTGGTTAAATTGAATGTCACAATCAGAATGTTATTTGATTGAAAAAGCATTTCACGTACTATAAAAAAAGGTGGTTGTTGTTGTTTAGGAATAGGTTGTTGTTGTCTATTTTTTCATCGGGCCATATTTTGAGAATCTGTCATGAAATTAATAAAAAACTAAAATCAATTCAAAAATCCCTATTACAATTCAATTTGAAACAAAAACAATAAAATAAATAAATTTCTTACCTCTTCGACGACGCGACAATGTAAAAAATTGGTGAAAATACTGGGAAAATGCAAATTTGTATGGAACAAGATAGGTTTTTGAGGTATTTGGCCTCTAATCACTACAAACAAGTCATTTTGGTCGCAGGGAAATGAGCTTTGGCCATGGGCAAAAAATAATTTTAAGTTTTACAAAATCTAATCAGATTTTGTAAAACTAAAAG
Source organism: Thuja plicata (assembly GCA_018584345.1). Lineage (NCBI taxonomy): Eukaryota > Viridiplantae > Streptophyta > Pinopsida > Cupressales > Cupressaceae > Thuja > Thuja plicata. The sequence goes on along the minus strand of MU227120.1, from coordinate 3,543,738 downwards.
TTGCTTTTACTTCTTCAAAATCCAATTGGGTTTTGTAAAGATAAAAAGTGGCTTTTACTTCTTCAAAACCTGATTGGGTTTTGAAGAAGTTAGGCTCGGTAATCACCAAGCCATAACCCGATCGAGTTATTTCAAATTTTAAACAATCTGATTAGGTTATTGATATTTTGAATTTTTTTTAAGATGGTGACCACTTTTTTGCACACCATCTATGTACAACCACTTGTATATACATATCTAATATCTTAATCAAACATATAAATTTAAATTTAATGCAAAGATAATGTTATTAAAAGAATTGACTTAATTTAGTAATAATATTAAATTATGTGTACACAAATTAATGTGTTCATGTACTAACTATTATGTAAATGGAAATCCAAAAACTATAAACTCAGTAAACCATAATATTTTGTCACATAACAACACACTTATTTCTTCAATACAACACCAAACTAATACATGTAAATCTATAAAAATCAATTCCATATCTTCAATATACAGAACAAGAGAGAGAAAAGCCACAATAGTTTTCCAAAATAATGTACAACAAAAGCATGATTTCATGCAAAAACCCACTCCTAACATGAAAAACATTTTTTGAGAATAATAAATCACAATAATTGACATCTCTAACTCATAAGTACCTCATCTTAGCACACCCCCTAAGGATGGTGTCCAAATTCTTCCACCAACATGCATGCCTTGATAAATGCAAGAAGCTCCATAACTCCCTTCTAACATTTATAGGATTTAAAATCATCATAAATAACCTAAAATGAGTTTGTAGTTATAGCTATTATTCCATGTCAACAAGGACAATTAATTTAATAAAAGAATAGTATCTCTCAACAACATGGGTATCCAAGTAGTCATTCTAGGATTGTTGGAGATGTAACATTAATAAATTAGGATTACAATTAACTATTACAATTTTATAAAATTCTTCACTTAATATTATACATTTTAATAACATTCATAAGAACTTTAAAATAAATCAACTACATAATCCAAGGCTAATAGCCTTCCCACACTGGAAAACTTCTCCATGCTCAATGACTTCTTGAGAGAATCCACAACATTATCCTAGGTGTCAACCTTCTATAATATGACCTTATCATTGCCTATGATATCACAAACAAACTATTCCTATACATTAACATGATTTGTACGAGCAACCCCAAAACCCTTTGTGTCCTCCAATAGAACCTATACAGGCCACACAAGAGGATCTTGTAAATCGCCTATCATAGATACTACTCAAATTTCTTAGATATTAAATAGGTTGAGGTCCTCTGCTCATGAGTATCATTCATCCCTTGCCAAAGCTCTTGAATCAATAACTATTGGTGTCAGGGAGGTATCTAGACAGGTCAATAAATGGTGCACATATAGGGATAGATATCATGCATTCCATTTTGATGGGTTGTCATATGATGAGGTGAAGATAAAATCCATAATTAAAGATGATATATGCTCTTTTTTCACCGAACTCATGATTTGAAGAGGTTTCCTATAACTTGGTGTAACCACGCTGGGATGAAAAAATGCTTTTTGGGATAGGTGGTATATGGTCTTTGACCAACCACCTTGTAAAAATTATGAGGTACCTCTATATTTTTTGAGAAATTTATATTATGAGTTTATCCTCAGCTTGAAGATGAACTACTTTGACATGCAAGAGTTCTAAGGTAGAGGGACATGCTCTGTGTAGGATGACTAGGGGCTTGGAGGGTGGTAGACCCCCAACATAGGATTTCTCTAGCTGCTAAACCCATGGTTCACATCACAGTCCCTATAGCCCTAAATGATTCTATGGATTGAGTTACAAACTCTTCAGGTGGCTATGTCATTGACTAATGTCATTATTCAGCATGGCACACAGTTGGGGCAGCCTCTTAGATGAGAGGATGGATCAATACGTGCACCATCTGCCTCATCATTAGATGCACAATTTGGCTCAGCCCAGCCCGTTAATCATATGCGTGTGAGTTGCCAGAATATATGTTCTAGGGTAGATACTAAAGTGAATGAGGATGGTTCCACATCTCATTCATGTACACATTGTAGAATTAGATGTCATGATTCAATGATAGAGGATGTGGTCCTCACTGATGACCTGATGACCATGGTGTTTTCAGGTGGAGAGCATATGCAAGTGTATTTATTTGTGTTTATAACATGCTATTTATTAATCACTTTAATCTTATAAATGTAAATAATTTTTTTATTTATAGAAAAATTTAAATTGATATATGAATAAAATGCATTGTAGGGTGCAACAGGTTGTGCAAGTACACCATGTCACATTCATTCCACTCCACGCTCACATGTAGCTTTGACACTGGGGGTAAAAAAATTAATATGTTAAAAATAGAATAATACCTTAATTTCAAAATAATTTCTGTTAACATTTACTAGCTCTCTAATATATATTTATTTGGTGTTTTATAGGGGTTGTCAAGGGTTTGGATGTCCAAATTTGACGATGTTTCACTTTCAGCCATTGACATTGGCCTAGAAGTCTTTGCAGTATCATATTTTGTACAACTCTTATTTATAATTTTAATTGAACCCATGTGATTCATTTAGATTTAGGTTCTTTTGAATTATATTTAATACTATTCAGATCTCTTAAGTTAGTTTTGTTTCTCTTAGGTTACCCCACCTAGGTCTGGGACATCTCATATGCGAAAGACATCTTTGAGTACACCAAAATAGAAAAAGAAATCCTTGCAATCACCTAAATTCCAAGAGGTAATTCAGCACAATTGAAATTTGTTTGTTAAAATATACTATGATTAAACATATACATGTAGATTGATTTAAAGCCTTTTTTATCTATTCAATATATATAAACACTTAGGGTTTGTAGAATTGATAAATGCACCTTATGTCGTAGAGGTTTAGGAGACGGAAGAGGTAACATTTTCATCTTCACTTTCATCTCTTTTTGTTAGTTGGAACCCTCTTCTAAACTCCTCTTCTATTGCATTCTTGTTCTTTTGAAAGCTCTAAATCCTCCATCTGTGAATATAACATTTGTTATCATTTTTCATATAGGAAATGGTTATAGTTGCTTCATCATTGATGATGCCTCCTAGGAGTACAGGAGAACCATCTAAGGATTTGGTATGCATTTATTGTGTATATGTTAAACATATGCATTTATATATAAATACATACATTTTTTATTTTTTAGTGTTTCTCAACGACTTTGGGTTATTAACTTGTATTATTTATCTTTTACCTATTACAACACCCTTCGCGACTTCTCATAGATCCTCTACCATTCCATTTTGTTAGGAGCCCCAATCGTGAAAGAGGGGGTCCACCATAATAGAGGGAAGAGGTATGTTTGTCTTTTTATTTGAAACCCTCTTCTCAACTCCTTTTGGATTTCATTCTTGTTTGTTTGAAAGCCCTAATTTCTCTGTCTATGACTATAACATTTTTCATCATTTACCATACATGGAATGATCATAGTTGCTTCATCAATGAATGTTCCTCTTACGAGTATAGGAGAACCATGTGAGGCTCTAGTACACTTTTTTTTTAGTCCATGCATTTTTAGTTTTTTTAGTGTTTCTCAACATATATGTTATTTAATTATAATAATTTATTTTTACCTTTTATAGCCCCCTTCATGACTTCCCACAGATCCTCTACCTTTCTATTTTCTTAGGAGTCTTGATCATCCAAGAAGGGGTCCATCAAAGTTACTGAACATCCCAAGATTGGGAAAAAGACATGAGGTAATCAACAATTCAATTGCAAACAAATTACAACTTAATATTTAGTTATTTTGATGTTAGTTTGAGAACTCTAATCTATTTTTTGACAAAAGTAATGTGTTTCGACATTTGAATTGTTGTTGTGTAGCTATCTACAGAGCCATGTACTATTTTGAAGAGGCTCAATTTTGATGATCCACCATAGTCATAGAAATTGATAGAGATGTATAGTATTAGTTGTAGTCATTGAAGCGTGAATTTATGTATATATTCGACATTTGTATTGTATATATCGACCTCAACTTGACACATGCCATATCTTTGTAACTCTATTATTGACTTGACATTTATGCCACTTTTATACTATGTACACAATTATTATTCATTTTC
>MU227120.1:3520966-3531319 GCA_018584345.1 Thuja plicata | reverse complement strand
GATCTACTGTTTCATCCTAACAGTTGAATCAGTTTGTAAATCCTTTAACCAGGTAGACTTAACAGTCTTTTGTAAATCTCCTAACCGAGTGCATACTTCATTGTATGTTTGTAAATCCTCTAACAAGTTGGACCTAGCAGTCCAAATTGCTTTTAACAGGGCAGATCATCAGAAGTAATCATTGTAAGCCTTAATCGGCCAACTTTATACTGCAGTACCAAAGTTTTGTGGGTACCATCCCCACCCCAGTTTTACTTTCTATTTGGAAGGTTTCTGGGTCACCAAATCTTTGTGTTATGTGTTATGAAAGATTACATTTTCATGCTTGCAGTAGATTAGATGAATGAATGGTTAAAGAATATAAAAGTGCAGAAATGTTTTAAAAGTTTTTAAGTGTTACTGATTCACCCCTCCCCTCTCAGTAACTTGGTTAGTCCTGAATATTTCCAACAACATATATATACATACATACATACATATATACATATATACATATATGTCTATATATATATATATATGTATATATATATATGTATATATATATATATGTATATATATATATTTATATATATATATATATTAAAGTTGATATTTGATCTAATTTGTTCATTGTGTGCATATCTTTGTACTTCAAAACTTAAATATCTGCAATTGAAATGTGATCCAATTTGTTCATTGTATGAAATTTATATGGTGTATACTTGTAAATGATTATTTATTATACTATAATGAAAACATTTTTTATTATTGGAGTCATATTGTCCTTTTTTGCAAAAATTGTCAAGTTGCAAGAAAAGTCGTCAAGCAACTTTTCTTGCAACCAAATTGCCATTAATGGTCATAAGTATCTATGTTGGTGTTTAAAGTACTCATTTGGATGTAATAAAGCCTAAAAAGGGCATTTTTCAATATATAAGGCCATTTGTGCAAGTTTTTAGTAAAATTGCTAAGTTATCAAAAAATATGAAAAGTTGTCATTAGACAAAATTATAAAACAAGTGCAAAAGAGGGAACCCAATGGTCATAGGGATTTGAAAATCAATTTTTCCCAGTGATAAAAATTGTATATTTTGTCTATTTGAACCCTACATGGGTTATTGGAGTAAATTTTTTGGTTTGGGAGAGTGTTTAGAGTATAGGTATTTTGTAATACATGCCTAATTGGCCCTTAAAACCCTAGAATCAACAAATTTTGATCAAGTTGTTCCAAAAAAACACATGTCAATTTTTATACATGTTAGGTGTCTCCCAAATGGGTATCTAAAAAGGTCAATTTTTAATATTGTAGGTTAAAGTGTCAGAAGTAATGAACCAAAAAATCAGTTTTAAGGGCTACTACGAATAAACTCCCATTGTGAAGGAAGTCTATATCGCGTTATGTTCATCATGGAAATGAATAAACATCATGATCATATCTGGTTGGGTGGTTTTACCCTTGGAATGGTCACATTTTGCCTCTCAACACACTGGAATACTCAACAACATACCCTACAGGTGATGTCCCTTGTGTGCCCTAAGTGCATAAAACTGTCGAACTTTGACAGAATATTTATTTCAAATTGTGATACATGTGCATGATCTATTTGAACCTATAGGGTCATGTTAGGCCCCTCTACAATAACCTAACTTAGTTTTTAAAGACACAAAATCATTTCTATAGGGAAACAATTTTTCTATTCATGCAAAAACTGTCAGATGGACTCAGTACAAAGTTGCCAGGTAGCCTATATCACATTTTTGTTGGATGATATTAGAATTGGGTACTACTGATGTTTTTTGCATTCATTTTTTGTCACTGATGTTAACATATGTTTCTGTGGAGAGAAAAAATTAGTTATTACTATTGTATGATGACTGACAGAAGTATAAATATACTATACGATTGAATCAGAATGAGCGAAGATGATGATATGAAAAAGGATGTGTGATGATCTTATTTCTAAGGTCGATTGGCTTAATATTGCATATTGGAGTTGTTACAGATGTTTTAGTGAAGATTAGCTTCTCGACTGTGACAGTGATGCTTGACAGAGCGAGTCTCTGTGTTTTGGGGATATCTTACAAGCAATGATGATTCAGGTTATGCGAGCTTAAGAGATGACATAAGGCACATTGAGGAATGTTTATTGTTGATCGTTTGTGACATCAGTTATGGCATGTATTCTGGAGGAGACCTATTTTGGGCCGACTTTAGAGATGTAGCGTGCATTGTGGATTGTGAGCATGGATTGTGGATCTTGGGTTATATCTGATGTATTGTAATCGATGTTTACTTGTTTTAGGTACCGTGTGTATCTTAGAAAGGGGTAAAATAATTATTTGTATATTGGAAAAGCTTCATTGGATGACCTAATCAATTATTGTAATAGGGTATATATGAGAGATATTTTCTTTTGAAAACATGGATGTATGATGAGAAGGTAATTGAAAAGATAGATAAGTACAGAAGTTGCAAAGCTTGATTGGCTGGTGGATGTAGAGAAGATTTTATGACTATAGTACTTCATTAGAACTGACCAAGCAAAGACAAGTGTTATCAGAAAATTAAATGGATTGTATATTTCTTATATACACTTGTTCAGATTGTAAATCCTTGAGGGTGACTTTAACTTTCTTTGGGCAGTGAGCCCACTATTACCCTTGAATCCTAATAGGGTCTGTCCTTTAATAGGGACTGTGTATTGTAATATTGTAATAATCTCCTAACAGGGCTAAATATTTTAACAGGGATACTATATTCTCAGTACATCATTTGTGGGTGTTAATTCCCATCGTGGTTTTACCTTTAATAGGGTTTCCTCGACAACAAAGGATTGTGTTAATATGCTAGCATTTAATGTGTTATCATAGGAATTAAAGTTTTGGTTTATAAAGTTTAATGTTTGATAATCTATCTCACAACTGATTCACCCCCCCTCTCAGTTGTGCTTGTGGACTATTATTCCTAACAATTGGTATCAAAGCTGCTAGTCCTTAGAGAGAAAGCTTAACAGCTTGAGGTGATCCTGAAGATGACTTACTATGTAGGAAGGATAGTCTGAAATCTGATCCTAAAAACTTTGACAGTTGGCAGAACAAGATGAGAACACATTTGCTATGTTTTGGAATCGACTACTAGATGATCACAAAAATAAAGGAAAATATAAATACTAAGGATAAATTGGATAAAGCTACTGAAGATGAAAAGAAATTATTTTAATGTAACATGGTTGCAAGGGAAGCACTGATCAACACACCTTCTAAAGGCGAACTCACAGAAGTAAAAGACTTAGATTCTGCACATGAAATTTGGGCAAGATTGGAAGCACTATATGAAGGAGATAAATTTATAAAATAAGCGAAGCTACAAAAATAGATGACAAAGATGGAATCATTGAAAATTAAAGATGATGAGAACATTAGAGAATATGCATAGAGAATTACTAAAGTGGTTACTGGCATCAGGAACTCTGGAGGTACTTATAGTGAGGAAGAATTGATTACGAAGATTCTCAGATCTTTGACACCAACATACAAAACTAAAGTACAAGATATAGAGGAGAATATACCTTTGAGAACAAACTTCAGTAGAGAGATGTTTATTGGAAAGTTGACTACTTTTGAGGCCAGAGAACTGGAGATTATCTCCCAAAAGTTGAGTCAACATTCAAGGCGACTATGCATAGAGACAAAAAGACCTTATCTGGAATTGCAGGCACCAGCAATAGTGACTTGAGAGAAGAACTTGGAGACTATGCTGATGAATGGGAATAGATACAGGAAGAAGAAAGGAAGCTAGATGAAGTGGTAGCCCTGATTGCTAGAAGAGAAAAGAGAGTTAAGGGTAAATTTGAAGGTAGGTTACCTTTGAAATGTTTTTCATGCAACAAGATAGGTCATTTTGCATCTTGATGTCCTACAAGGGTTCCAAAATATAAACCTAAGTTTTACAAATCAAAGTATCCAAAAGACAAGGAAAGTTATTATGTTAGTGAAGGTGTTTTTGATGATGAAGTTTTTGACTATTATGAGATTGGATTTATTGCTATTAAGGATGATGAACCTATACATGAAGAAAAAGCCTTAGTATCCCATGTTGAAAAGAAATCTAAATGGGTTATAGATAGTAGTTATTCACATCTTATGAATGGAGATGAAAACAAGTTTTTTAGTTTGAAAAGATATGATGGTGGTGTTGTTAGATTTGGTGACAATACTCCTAAGCTTATCATTGGAGTTGGATTTATTTCTCTGGATGGAAAAACTAATACTGACAATGTACTGCTTGTTGATGGACTTAAGCATAATATGTTGAGTGTTGGATAGCTAGTGGACAAAGGCTATCAATTGAAATTCATTGATGGGAAATGTTATATCATAAGTAAATTGAGAGACTTGATCACATCTGTTACTAAATCTAGAGGTAATGTATTTGAGTTGAATACATCTGAGGCTTCTTTTTTTATTGCGAAGGTTGATGAAAGTTGGTTATGGCATAGAAGATTTATTGATGTTAATTTTGATTATATTGTAAATTAAAGTATGACTAATGCAGTAAGAGATCTACCTAAGATTGTAAAACCATCTAACACTATGTGTAGAGAGTGTGTTAAGGGGAAGCAGACTAGAAGCAGTTTTAAAAGCAAATCTCATTAAACAAAAGGGAAGTTGGATCTAGTACATACAAATCTGTGTGGTCCTACAAGAACAAGATCTTATTATGGTGAAAGGTACTTTATACTTTTTGTTGATGAATTTTCTAGAATGATGTGGGTTACATATTTAAGAGACAAATCTGAGGCATTTGAAAAATTTAAGATATTCAAAGTAAAAGTTGAGAATGAATTAGGTTTGAAGATAAAATGTTTGAGATCAGATAGAGGTGGTGAGTTTACTTCAGATTTATTTAATACCTACTGCGAAGAGCATGAAATATTCAGACAGACATCTGCTCCTAGGACACCACAATAGAATGGGATAGCAGAGCCGAGAAACATAAAAATATTAGATGCTGCTAGAAATATGACGCTGGAAGGAAATGTATCACATGTTCATTGGAGAGAAGCTATTGGTACTGTTGTGTACACCTTAAATAGAATTCAGATCAAAGAAGGTACAAGTAAGACTCCTTATGAATTATGGTTTGATCATACTCCTATTGTAAAATATTTTAGAATATTTAGAAGTAATGCTATATCAAAAGAGATGATGAGATAGGGAATTTTGATGCTAGAAGTGATGAAGGTGTCTTCCTTGGTTATTCTACTAAGAGAAAATCCTATAAATGTTTCAACCTGAGATTGAGGAAGTTGATTGAAAGAGCTAATGTGAGGATAGATGAAAAGTTTCAGATTTAGGAAAGAATGTATGACTATGGCTAGATTGCAGAGGTAAGAGAGGTCACTACTGATCCTGCAAAACCTTTGGAGATTGATGATGAGATTGAAGGTGAATCAATTGAGCTTACTGAAACTCCTAAGACTCCGTGATATGTTAAGAAGAACCATCCTGAGAAGAAAATCATTAGTAATGCAAGTAAATGAATGATGAGAAGATCAAAGTAAGAGATTAAATTTGTTTGATTTATCAAGTTGAGCTGAAAAATACTAATGAAGCATGTAGAGATGAATCTTGGACTAAAGCTATGTAGGAAGAAATAGAACAGATAAAGAAAAAAAATACTTGTGAATTGGTTCCAAGACCTAAAAAAAAATGTGATAGGAACTAAATGGGTTTTCAGAAACAAAATGGATGAGGAAGGAACAATAGTAAGAAATAAGGCTATATTGGTTTGTAAAGGCTACTCACAATAAGAAGCACTAGTACATTTGAGGCCAGATTTTGATGGCTATCTTTCATATTTTCAATGCCTATCTGTCGTACTTTGACAGTTGTAACCATCACGGTTATTTTGTTGGAAATTGCAACGAAAGAGGTAACTATCAATATTATGTCATCGTATCTGTCATACCTTACCACATTAATATCTAGTTTATTATATCATTTCATACGGTACATCTATCAAAATTTTGAAGGAACATGTAGCCTATCCGACATACCACTTGTCGAAATACTGACAGATTCCTATCGGGATACTGTCAGATGTATAGTGATTGCACGACAGGAAGCCCCATCGAATATATTCCACAACCGTTGTAACTACCTATCAAAAATGCAATGTATCCATCATTATGCTTGTTGGAATGCCAACAGAAATGAAGGGATCCTCTGATAGGACAACCCATCAAACATATAGCACTGTCATCGTACTTATCTGTCAAAAAGGTAGTTTTTTTGATAGGAAAATTTGTCAAATGTATAGCACTTCCATCGTAACTATCTGTCAAAAATGTAGTCTCTCTGTCGATATGTCTATCAGGATGTCGATGTAAATGAAGTGACCCTCCAAAAGGACAACCTATCGAACATATAGCCCTGTCATCGTAACTACCTGTTGAAAATGTAGTTTGTTTAACAGGACAAGCCATCAGATGTATAGCCATGCCATCATAACCACATGTCAAAAATGTAGATGTTCTGACAGGAGAACCTGTTGGATGTATAGCACTATGGTCAAAATAGTTTTGATTAGGACCGAAACTGCGACAGCTTGGCACACTAAAGATAACAAAGCTCAAGAGACCATCATAGAGGGTCTCCATCTTTGGTCTATATTACTAAAAAAACATTTTATATTTCATTAGCTCATCAAATGCGGGGATTATTTTCATGATAACATATTATTTAAGTTGACGTTGCATGAATTTATTTAGTTTGCGCACTTGTAGACTAAAAGGATAGTGATAAAGAAACATCTCTTCTTGTAGCCTACATTGCTCAGGCCACAGGAGGGGATGCTTCATTCTTTCTGTCCTTGTAGTCTACAAGTGCACAAAGTAGATAAATTCATGCAATGTCAACTTAAATAATGTACGTTAAACATGAATATAGCATCTATTAAATTCTTTTAGATCCCCTCATTTGATGAGCTAACTAAATATAGAATGTTTCCTTAATTGTATGGGCCAAAGATGGAGACCAACTATTATGGTCTCTTGAGCTCTGCTATCTTTAGTCCTAGCTACTAGGTAAGGCTTGAAAGACTTATAACAGCCAATCATTGAGAATAATCACCGCCTTGCCTTTATGTACATTGCACAGTATCCAATATATTACTAAACATGAAGATAAGGAAAAAAATATGAATAGATAAAAGAAATGAAAGATAAAATAATATTATCTTGTTCTTTACCTTCTCATAATTGATCCCAGTCTAGCAAAAAAATTTTACATTTGTGCATCTCATCAATACTAGAGGCCTGAAGGAATTTTATACGATCACTAGCACATTTCGTGCATGGATGAGAAACAGTATCCAAAGTTTCTAGATTTTGAGAAGAGGTATGAGTGGAGGCCAAAGATGGAATATTTGTGAAGGTTTTTGTAGACGTAGATTAGTGAATCATCATCTCTACACTGGTTTTCAATCTGGAAACCATCGTCCTCACTTTTGTCCCACCTCATCTCAGTAAAGAAGATATTCTCTATAATTTTAGACATCTAGAAAATCTCCACAAATATCCCTTCTAGCCTCCACTGAATATATATACATCTTCTCAGAATCTAAAAACTCTTGATCATTGATTCTCATCAATGTATGAATAAAATTGTGACAAAACACTTAATCCCTAATTCAATCTTTTACAACTAAAATTGTGACAAAACACTTATGAATATGGAAAGCTCACAATATTTGTTTACTCCACTCAATAAAGGATCTATCTATAAAAATGCGATGACTTGCATGAACCAAACAATGTTCTCAAGAATTGGAAACAAATAACTTAACTATAGAAACTGTAGGGCAGTTCAACTTAAATGATGATAATTTTCAAACATTGAAGTTGATCTCCCCATGGCCTTCAGAGGTTTCAAAATAGTGATGTACAGGATAATTTCCATGTCTATCCCCAATAAAATTGTCTCCATTGATTTTTCCCCTATGAAGACCACGAAGGCACTGGTTACATTTTATTCAACTTCATATTGCTTATATTAAGTTTAGATTATTATCACATCTTTTAGCGAGAGCGTTGATCACAATGTTCCATAAACAATGATTAAAAATAAAATGAATCATAATCATTGCCTAGAGTAATGCCAAAAGGCAAGAAAATTCACTATCATAATTGTATGCGGTGGCACAACATGAACACTCATTTCTTTGGAAAATGTCGAGATCTACATGAAGTGAATATGAGGCATTGATTGAGGACAAACTCTTGAAATAAACATAAAATTTTTGAAGGGACATGTTATTCTAATATGAAACCTTCCAACTATACACATCTTGATATAGATTGGAAAATGAAGCACTAAGGACAACATATGCAATTATCAAATAGAGGATACTAAATGTGAAGCATCATATTTCAAATACCATGAAAGATGTTGTATCGACCATCTGAGAAAGAAACATGTATTATGAAAGGCGAGATGACCAATGTAACAGATTAGGGAGAGAAGGCCATCAAGATAGAGATCAAATCAGACAGATACAATGAGCACATTTCTGCTAAAAATTTCAGCAAAGTTTACTTGTGAGTAAGGGGTAACCCAGTGTTTTGAAAAATCATGTGGAGGACAATCAAAAGTACATTGATTTTTATAGAATCAAATTTAAGTGAAAAATATTTAATGGAGGATACAGTTGTTATGTATGAGATTGAAATTATAGAGTACATCTGCAGAAAACAATCAATGGAGTCAATTGTGATCACTACATTCATTATGAAATAGTAAGCACAAGGTGAGGTTATAAAGAGACATAATGAGAATCTTCAAAATGCAATTAAGCTCATCATTATTGAAGACAATGGTCAAAATGGGTGAGATATCCAGTCACAGTTCAACATTAGGAGAATCAGACATGTCTCACAAAACGTGTCAACAACACTGATTGCACTGATTTCCTTATTGGTTTTGTCCTGCACCAAAATAAAAATCCTACATTCTTCTTATGCTTGCACTTTCTTCAAAAATGAGACAATTTCCTCATTGGTAGATTCCATAGATCTCCCTTTATCTCTTTATTTGTTCTGTCTGGTACTGGTGGCTACAATCTTTACTTCAAACAAACTACTAACGTTCATAAATTTTTAGTTTAGTGGTAATAACAACATATTCAATATGGGTTGGCTTAAACAGTATACATTAACAGTTGACTCCTAATCTAAAATTCTTAAATAGTCAAAGTTGACTAAAGCTTAATTTGTTCCTTAGTGTGTGTTGTTTAAAGACAACTATCTGAAATAAACTTAACTTTAATGGTGACTGATTGAATGACCTAATCATCTAAAGTAGTTGAAGTTGTTTTGATAGTTATTGAATACCAATGGCACTAAATCTCACCTTATATTGTATGGTGACAACCAAATTTGCTAAAAATAGCAATATATAAAACTCTAAACTAGATCTATATGCCCCCTTTCTTATTGGCCTGATCTCCTTGTTTGGACCCTTTTTTTACTGAATAGTTGCTTCAATGACCCTTTATTGGTCCTTCCTTAACTTTCTAAAAACAACAATCTCCTCATTCTGCACAGACTTCTTCTCACTTTGATGAGGGTAGATGGAGATGGATACAAACAACATAGATAAACAAATATAGGCACAAATCTCTTACCAAATTCTGTTATGTGCTACAATACTTACTCCTCATTAATCATTGATAAAATTAATTACAACATTCATCTTACATGATCAGGTATCACAAAAACACTCTTATTATATAAGCTATTACATGATGTTTCTTTACATAGACTGATATATCAAATGTTTAACTTTTTTTTTTCTTTTATTCTTAATTAAAGATAGCAATTTTCCACAATTTATAATATTGTACATATTTTATTTCTGAAAATGATTGTGTGTTCTTTTTTGCATTAATATTTCAGATCACACTCTCTTATCCATCATCGAAATAAAAGAACTAAAAGAGGAAAAAAAGATTCTTATTTCTTTTTATATTTATCTATTTTTACTCCAAGACTATTCCATTTATATTCTTTCAAACTCATAATATACAAGCTATTATGGGACGTTTCTTTATGTAGATTAATATATCAAATATTTATTTTTTTCTTTTATTCTTATCTATGTTTTTATTTTACACCATTCCATTTATATTTTTTCATTTATTATGATTATTGAAGTGGGAGAAACTACACATTCTAAAATAGATTAGTTTTCTCACCTCTTTGTGAAGCCTAGCTTTGGCTGATGAAGCATCTGGAGCCCTGATAAGCAGGAACAAATTCCCCACAGAGGGTTGTACTATTAGTAATAACTGAGGGGGGGGGGGGGGGGAATCAG
>MU227120.1:3500218-3520902 GCA_018584345.1 Thuja plicata | reverse complement strand
TCCTTATTCTTTCTTGATTACCGATAAGCAGTATAACTATTTACCGAAACTCAGTAAATAAGCAGAGTATACCGATCAATCCAGAGTTAGCTATGTAAGATGAAAAATAGTAAAGAAATGAATCATACACACATAACACATGAATGTTAACATGGAAACCCTGTTAAGGGAAAAACCACTAGGACCCATACCCCAAATTTTCACTCTTCTGAAGTGAGCCCTGTTAGGAGCCAACCCTGTTAAAGGTTACAAACACACTGTTAAGTGCGACCTTGTTAGAGGATTTTATACATAGAGGTTGTCACTTAGTATCGGGCATCTATTGCTACCATCCTTGAATCAGCCTCCTTCTTAGACTATCAATAGGTATCGGGAAAGTCCAATGATACTTTCATGAATAAATGTTTTTGGCACTCCTTGAGATGTACCTCAATATATAGAAGACTATTAAGTCCTGCTCGGTTAAGAGACTTGATGCTTCAATGGTTAAACTAAAACACTATGACCTATTCATATTGCAACTTTGAATTGCATATTTTTAGATATATTTAAGTACATTACCTCTCTAACCAATGTATCAATTAATCCTTGTGCTCCATACTTTCTACTCTATGATGTTGTGCTCACTGTTCGTCAGTGTCTGTAGAATTCCTTAGCTCTTCCTTCAGCTTGTTTGATCAGGAGTGCATGAAGTTGTTCTTCATCATTTTCTCTTCAACATCCTCTTTTTATTCACTCCCCTTAATCCCATTTGTGAATGAATTAAGATTTTCTCATATATAGACATAATATTCATTGTTTCTTGATTCTTGATTCTTGGCGTGAGAAATAATCTAGCCAATTAGATTTAAAGCATAACTCCTAATTTGTCTCATAGATATCTTCTTGCCAACTGTACAAATCATCTTTAAATAAATCACTTATCTATGGTCGAATAAAACAAAGTAGACAACCAGTTAAGTTTATTTTTAGCTCTGCTAGCTAGATATTTTGTCAGTTTTTGAACTCTCTATTTCATTGGTCACCATCGCAGTTAGTTGTCAATGGAAATTGATAGTTCTATCGGTGAGACTCCAGTTAGCTTCGTGATCTTCATTCGTCGGACATCATTGGAATTTTACTTGTCGGGCAACACTATCTTTAGCTCGTTGAGAAACCTTCTGACTTTGCTCGTTGGGCATCTTTTGGTTTTGCTTCATCCAGCAACACTATACTTCTAATCGTCGGGTATCACTATGACTTTTCTTCTTTGTGCTATCCGTCGGTGTGCACTCCATTGGTGTTGTTTTTCACTTAGTGAATACTTGACTTTTATGCATTACTGAAAGCATAACCTTTGTTCCTTTGACTCTCTAAAGTCTTTGGCATTATGTACATGACCATACATATGATATCAAGTTGACATCAATGAAAATCTAATACATTAACTGATTTAATTCCTTTCATTATCTTCAACTTAACATTGTCAAACATTGAATCAGTTACATGTCATCATGTACTCGTAAAATCTTCTCTATAAAGACTTTGGAAAACCAAGAAAACCATGTTAAGTTTGCATGCAAAGAAGAATATAATGCAAAATTCAAGGAAACTACTTAACAATTAAAAGAGAAAGAATTTAGAGAATACCCTTTGCAAGAAAACCAGTAGATCCTATAACCAAAGCCATGCAAAAATGCAGCTTTCCATTATTCAACAATCATGGTGGATGAAGCTGTTTGAACCAGATGGTGGTAATGAAATACCATCTACTAAAGGAATATGAGTTTGAGAGTGATGATTGATATATGAATGTTCAAAACATTGAAGTGTACACAATGGATTTTTTATTTTTATTTTTTTATTTTTTTTCATAACAACATCTCAACTATCAATATTTGTGAATTTCAATATACTATACCGATCTCCAAAAGTCACCAAACACTAACAACATCTTAACTATCAATATTTCTGAATTTAAATATACTATACCAATCTCCAAAGTCACCAAACACCCCCAAGTGACCTTGCTATTTATTTTTATTTAAAATTGAAAGTTACAAATTAGAACTTTCTAATGACTAGATACAAGGTTGTTTGTGTGTTTCTACGAGTATATTCAAAACTACACAATTCTTTGAAGAGCAACAGTTAAAATGTTTGAAAGAAAATAAGAAGAATTAAAAATCACTAGAAGAATTTCTTGAAATGCATGCCCTCACGCTTTATCATTTAAACTACTTTCTAGCATGTATTTCCAGACATGTCTCACAAAAATCGTCACTAGCACTACTTATCAACATTCAGAACTACAATTATTAAGAATGGAAGAGGATGGTTTCATAAAGGAAAAATGTTCATATCCAATGGAAAAAAAATGATGTTATAAAGTAATGTGATATTCAGAAGGAAAGCTACAAGATATTTACAACAAAGTTTGAATCCTTAAGCACCAATGTCAAAGAGCAGTAAAAGTATACAAAGTAAAGACTAATTATTTCAGCATTTGTTTCATCATAGGAAGGTAGTAATCATATGAATCAAAATAAAAAGGTACATTATGATAAATTAAATGTCATGGATCGGTGATCACAACAATTTTGAACAAAAGATTTATATGGAGAAGGACAATGTGAAACAAACTACTCTGATTTTTTCTATCTTCTAAATTTATGATAAAACTGTTAAGGAAAAGAATGAACATAGTAAAAGAGTCTAACATTATCAAGTGTATCAAATTCATGAAGAAGCACATCAAATATATGCAGCGTTAATAGTAGATCATCCCAAGGATAGATATTCATTCAGTTCACATGAAAAAAAGCATGAAGCAAAAGTAATGCTGTGGATTACAAGTATAAAAACATCAATTACTAATCCAAAAGTAAGTTTGTAGCGATAAATATCATAACAACAATCATGAATCATATTCAATGGAGAGCTACAACTATAAGGGAGGTAATGGATATTGAGATCACTAGCATCAAAACCTTCCAATTTAGTAAAATAGATTTAAACAACTATCATATGGATGTTTCACATGAGAAATATTCAAGGGGATTGTTTTATTGAGAAAATAGAGTTACTCTACAAAGTTGTAATGAAATCCATAGTTTAAAAAAAGCATTGGTTTAAGATTCAAGCAAAGAATTATTTTCAAACCAAAGACATTATAGTGTCATAGCATGTGCATACATGAAAGAGGTCATTTTTCATGGGGAAAACTGTAGTTTTGAGAAAGATCTTGTGACATATATCTCTTTCTTTCATTTCAGATTATTTCTTTAAGCAGGATGTGTTATTGTTTTAAGTGCATTGAAATAGTCATAGGACAATAAGAATAAACCAATGACAAAAATATACATCATAGGATAATAAATCATGTGGTTGTAGAAATAGCAATAGAGAATACATCAGTTGAGGAGTGAAAATGCAGCGTGACAAGATATCAACAAGTAAAGAAATCGATATTTCGAAGAAGATGAAACCAAAAGTGTAGCCAATAATGTTCACTTGAGAATATTACAATAGTGAATAGTGTCATTGACATAGGGTGAGTTGTTATAGTATGTATACAACCCAAGGATATAGGTTAGGGAGTAGTTCAGATTTATATTTAACCTAGAGAAATGTAAATTAGAAATATGAAGGGTACAAAGGCAATGGATTTCTCACAAGGTCAAGAGTCCCAATGTTACAAGGTGAGTTTCTTGAACTGCATCAAGGTTGAACTCAATAGAAAATGGAGCATCATTGTTGTTTTTGGAAAAAAAATCAGTGCCATCAAAGGCATGAGAAAGAGCTAACATCAAGTATTCTGGGTCAAGACAATGGCTACAATCGACTGTTAATGTCCTCAAGACAAAAAAATCCTATCAGATAGTAAACCCTATTATGTATGCATTGTGAAGTGATTTCTACATTTTAGTTTAATATTAAGCTCTCCAAATATCTCTCCAAAAGAGGCTACTATTAAACCATTTATCATCCTTATTGTGATCGAATTTTCAAAACCCTCTTACATATCCATTGCATCAACTCTACTACAGTTACATCTCTGATGAAAAACCATTAATCTATTTGTTGGTTGTATTTCCAGTTTTGAAGTCTTGCTTTTAAAATTTTTGAGTTCCCAGTTAGAAGTTTGCATTAAATGTCAAATTCCTATCCAATGCTGTAATTTTTCCTTGCAAATGATGATTTTAGCCACGAACCCAGTGAGAAATATCCAAAACCCTAAGTCCTAGGTCATCCTCTATTTGAAAATGGCTAAAACCCTAATTCTCTCAGTCATATTTCTATCTTGAAGTTACTTTATCGTAACTTAAAGTCTCTAGTATGTAATGTGCCTTTTTTAAAGTCAGGTCGCAAAATCTCTTAAGGCATTTAAGAACATTCCATCTTATTATGAGACTTAGTGAAAATGCCTTAGTCACATTATCTCCCAAAGAAAATAATATAATTCAAATGGAAGGGAGATTTAGCATGGACCATCCATCTTCAATTTCATCTAACGGTGGTCGGGAAGTCTCATAATAAACCCAGTAGTTTGAAAATCTTTCAATGACACTGAGTTCCTTTGGTTGCGAATTCTCCTAAGTAAATCAGAGTTAAATTCTAGGTTTCAATATTAATGTTAGTCGTTGCGTCTCAGAAGAAAGTAAGAGTTAAATGAAAAATCATGAGACTTGGCGACAACCATCAGATTAGAAGAAGATCCAACGGTTGGTCTTAAGTCGCTGAGAAAGTTTGAAAAGTAAAAAATGATTCACCGATTAAGAGACAAAAGGATAACATTAAGACACATGTTTAAATATGCAAAGGTTATTTGTAGGTCGCGTAGTCTTTGAGAAAAGTATAAAGTAAATAATATATTTGGTGACTTAGAAATGATAGTGGCATAGTCTCATAATAAATTAGGGTTTTCCATGAAGATTTGGAGACTTAGCGCAGACTGTCAGATGCAGATGAAAGAAGATCTATAGTAGTCGAGTAATCTCCAGATAAATGTGACAAGTGCAAATTTATTCAATGATTATGAGATAAAGTATATTCGCATTATCTTGAAGTAAATTATTATTTAAATTTTTGACAAGGAGATTACACAATCGCCAAGTCTCTAAAAGGAAACCAAGGTTTAAGATGAGTTATTAGAAGCCTTAGTCGTGGGGTCTCAGAAAGAATATGAGTTAAGTAATTTCTTTTGGTGACTAAGAGATAACCATTGATCAGGAAGTTGATCATGTGGTAGGTAGAAAGTATCAGAAAGAAACCATAGTTAAGGGTAACTCTCAGCGATAAGGAGACAATGTAGTCGCGAGGTCACTAATAAGAGAACCAGAGTTTGAACAAAGACTTTTCTTCAGTGCCAAGATGTACAGTTTCCAGCCAATGGAAGTTAAGAGATTTATGATAGCCTGTTAAGAGGTAGTTAAGTTGTATTCAAGACAACCAATCAGATTAAATATGGATCGTCTTCGAATATAATAAGGGTTTTTCATGAAAAATCACTCATTCAAATTTGATCTCCTGTCATTTTCAGAGGCTATGGCTAGGAAAAGAAATTGATTTCACAACACAAAGAATTAAAGGCAGAAGTGATTGAATTGCAAATATATGATTTGTGCATTGATGGTTCTAAAATGAATAGATGTTACCGGTAATCATTGCATTTTACCAAAAAATTTATTATTTTCAGAGAGAAACTTGCTAAGTAATCAGTGTGTAGAAAACATAGCTACTAGGATTTGTAGAGTGAAACAAGCAGGTTTTCAGTCCAAAATCTAGGGAATTTTAGTGATAATTAGTGCTCCAGAAGAAATTGAGTTACTTACAGTTGGAAATGAGTGTTTTGGGGATAGATTTATTTCAATATTGGTAAACATAAATTATGATCAGAACAAAGGATAGGATGAGTCAAGCAGTGAGCATTGCTTCTACCAGTGGGAGAAGTGGGGATGCAGAGGAAGATATGAAAGGAAAGAGGAATTGCTCAGAGGAATTTATCACTTTGTTTCCTGGATCTAGCCAAAATAGAAAGGTAAATTCTAACAATCTCCTTGATGATTTGTCATACATTAGGGATGCTAAAACTCTAGGTTCTTCTAGTTATTCAATTTTCAATTACTTCTACAAAAATAGTGATGAACCTATTCCTATTTCAAACCCATGGATTTGTGGATTAGAAAAATTAGTAGTCCCTAATATTTTTGTAGATGCTGATTTCATTCTAGAGATGGCCAGTAGGTATGATGTCCTTACCAAGACCATAAAAAGGGATTATGGAAAATCCCTCGTAGCCCTAGATATAAATTCATTCATGAAGGCATTCAATGTATATTATCCAATGTCTATGGAGATA
The DNA here is from genome assembly GCA_018584345.1 of Thuja plicata. NCBI lineage: Eukaryota > Viridiplantae > Streptophyta > Pinopsida > Cupressales > Cupressaceae > Thuja > Thuja plicata. The sequence continues at coordinate 3,514,562 of MU227120.1, read as the reverse complement.
AATTTAAAAGGTTTAGAGGCTAGATATATAAGTGAGTCTGGTGTTGCATCAAAGTTGATTCAGGAGTATCATGTGCCCATAAAGATTAAAAATTACATAGAACCTATCCCAGGAACTGCTCCCTACTACTATAAGGACCTTAAATTTTATACAAAGTACATTTCCTATGTAGTATGTAGAGTTTTGGGAGTGGATGGAGGGTCTGAGAGAATAAGTTTAGATATCCTTATGATTGTCTTAGATATGCAAAACCCTCATATTAGCATAGGCTATGATTATATTCAGTATATAATTGACAAAATGCATCAAGCATTTGTTGATATCTGAAATAAGGAGAAAGACCCTAAATTCATGCATTATTCCATATTGATGCATTTAATTATGTATTAAAATTTTCCTCTTATGAATTGCCAAAATATGAGGCCTCACAAGTTTTATCAAAATCAAGCAAACCCAATACAATTCTGGTTAAGGGTATGGAACTACACATCGAGAGAAAATGAATTCTATGTTTTTCAAAATTGGATGGTATATCTAATCCTTAAGTGTTTGGGTGTAGACAAGACTAGGCTAACGGTGAAGGTGCTGCAATTGCTGAGGCCATACCAATATGTTGACAAATGGCCAGGAGATCACAATTGGGGGGACTTTTACTATGAAAATAATTACACTTTGATAAGGGTTTATGGTTGTACTCACCCACCCCATATTCTCCCATTCCATGTGCCACTTAGAATTGCAGCAATGGATTTCATCTGACATTTGATTTTAACAGATAGGGAGCACCTGACCCCTCATAGAAAGGGTACATTTACCCCTAGAAAATTCAGGATCTACAACTTCACAATTAGCAAAAGGACAGTGGATCTAGTGAATAATTCATTAAGCCAATATAGGGTGAATGTAGCCCTGTGTAGATACACTAACACAGATGGTTTCATAATGAGTGCCAATAAGATCTTAACACCTACTATTCCCTATACTAAATAACATGAGCAATATATGGAGGAAGACCTCATTAGAAACATAATAGAGGATGAAGAAGTCAATCAAAGGGCTGATAAATTTAATGAATTAATGGATTTGGAGAGACAAGTGAAGAGTAAAGGAATCTCTTTTGAGGGTTTCTTCCCAGCATTACCATATTTGAAAAGACTTGATGCCATGATTGAGTCTTACAATGTGTTATGTGAACAACTTGAGGATGACTTATAGTGAAGGATAAAGGCCATAAAGGGAATTCTTCATCAGAATATGAGGAGGATAGTGATGGAGGCTATTTAGTTCTTAGCTCCCCTCCAATGGATCAACCATTTTTCACAGAACAGGCAACAGAAGGAGAAAATGTAATTGACCTGACAGAGGTACCTAAGTCTTAAGTCACTAATGAGCCCCGATTAAAGAAACAAATAGTAGAAATAGGGGAGCCATCTCATGACAAGAAGAAAGAAAAGAAACAGGATAGAATCGGTGCTCTCATCACTGGTGATAGGGCCTATGATCATCAACTTAGAAAGAAAATAAGATTAGGAAAAAAGCTGCAGAAAGCTGATGAAAAGGAAATTGAGTTGCCTCTTCTAACATGCACATATGAGAGATTGCTGCATCAAGAGAAATTCTTAGGTGATGATACCTTTATCAAGACTAAAGAGTTTAAAGATTTTATTATTTGGAACAAGCTGAAGCAAGTGGGGGCACAACTACAATTGGCAGGAGGAGATCCAGTGACAAGTGAGGCCTTGCAGGTATTGCAAGAATATGATCCTGAGTCAAAAGAAATAACACTAGAAGAAGCTAGGAAGTTGGTAAAGTCCATTGGAATGTTGTTGGTGGAAGGATGGGACTTAGCCTCAACTTTCATAATTGACCAAATAAGGAAGCAACCTGATGTCAAGCTATCATAAAAAATATAGGTTGGAGAAATGATAAGAGGATTTGGATATAATCTAAAATCCCAGGCCCTAGCAATGTGGAGCTTAGCTCCAAAGGATCATAAGCCATCCTTGCTGAATATACAAGAGAAAATGGAAGGGGACAAGATCATTTGGTCTGTCTAGAACATAAGAGACTTGGAAATTTCTTAGGTTCTCACCTATTTTGCACAATTGAATGAAGCTAAGGCTGCCCAGATGTTCGAGAGATTTAAAATACCGACTAGTGAAACCAGTGATATATAGTTAAGAACAGGGAGTTATGTATGATAAAAATCAATGCATAGGAGAAGATAATAAAGGAATTAACACAAAAATTTCTAGAGATGCCTGAAGTTTCCCCCATTAAACCTAAAGAAGGAACATATGCTGAGATTCAAACAGAGGAAATAGAGTATGCGGCAGCAGAATATATCAAGGGATTAAGGAGCATAACAATTTTGTTTTAGGAGAATTAATGGAAATTTTGTAACATAAGATTAATTTTTTAAAGGATAAAATAGATATAGTATATGAATCCTATGATAAATTTCTAGGCCTACAAGTGGAAGTAAACAATTTTGTTTCAATTTTGAATCCTAATTATGCTACATGGTCAGTGAGAACTGGATTATTTGAGAGGTTGACATAATTGCAACCACTAAGATCAGATTTACCAGAGATAGTAACCCAGGTTGGGGAGGAGATAGAATAGATAGGGGTAACCTTGTCCTTTTTCAAAGGCAAATAAAATCAGATTGAGGCAAGAATTAATCTGTTTGGGCCTGACTACAACAGATTTGTGCCTTCAATAAAATCAGAAGATAATCAAATAAAGCCACTACGGTTATGGAGCTCAGAATTTGACACTATACTACCTAATAAAGAGGTGTATGTTTTTGACAAGGGAGAATTAGATATGTGAAGATATAAAAAGATCCTAGACGAAACCTTTAAGGTAGAAACAAATTTTAATAAATTTATTATAGATGTCAAGAGCATTACGGATGCAAGGTGGGAAAGATAGAAGACCCAATTAGAGAACATTTAGAGCTTTGAATGACCATAAGAAGATGATGTCACAACATGGGATATTTTAACAAAGCCTAAGAAGAAAAATCCTTTCACTATTGACCTGGATGTTAATGATGAAGAATAGGAGGACACATGGCACCTGCTCTTTGAGCACATGAAGGTTAGTTATCTTGAAGACTAGTGTAAATTAGCCTGTAATGGCAGTCACTAAGTCTCGCTACAAATATCAGAAGCTATCTTGAACACATACAGAAAAAGGTGCCAGAGATCACAAGAAGACAAAGAACAAAATCAGATTTCATTCTTCATTTTTGTCCATCTACCACTTGGTTCCTTTTTGTATTTTGACTTTTCTATATTTTAGGGTTAGGTCTTAAAACCATCTGAAGCTTGTTGCATCCTTACTTATTAAGGATCCCAAGATGGTTTTAGCTTATAAATATATCTTATTGTAACTTTTTTGAAAGAGGATGGAATATAATTACAAGGTAGACTACTACAATTTTGTCTGAGCCTCCGTACTTTTGGTCTATTGAATGTATTTTGAAGCAGTTAGACATTAATAAAATACATTGCAATCTCTATTTTATATCTTTTGTTGTCTCTTTTATCTTTGTTCAAGCTTTTATGTGTTATTTGTAAGGCATTTAAATACATCAACTGCAAGGTAGTTGTGAAATCATTTATGACGTCCTTCAAGGAAGGAATAATTCTTTCAGGTGATCCCAGGAAGTTGAATGCTGATATTAAGATCTGATAGAAAAAGTTATAGGAGTGAGTGGATAGTTTGTAAGGCATTCTATCTAGGTTACATCTATTTTCATTAGTCACCTAATTGTGGAATTACCTTCAAGATTGACTTTGTAGCCCATAGGATCAGGCACTGGTTTATGGTTTACCAAGTGTATGCACCCTAAAATGGTCACCTAGACTATCGGCCCCCATTCTTCAATTTATCAAATGACAAAATCAATTTATCAATTTCCTAAACCAATGCTTTGCATTATTTTCAATTCAAATCAATTTCCTTGATCAAATTGTAATTAATTCAATTATTTCAATATTTCCTAAGGTTTGATCATTTCATCAATAATCTTATTTAATTAAAAGAAAACATCCCTTTTAATTAAATAAAATAATCTTATTTAATTAAAAGAAAATCTCTCTTTTAATTAAATAATCTTATCTTATTTAATTAAAAGAAAATCTATCTTTTAATTAAATAATCTTATCTTATTTAGTTAAAATATCTCTTTTAATTAAATGAAATAATCTTATTTAATTATAAGAAAAATCCCTCTTCTAATTAAATAAATAAAATCCTCACTTAAAGCTCTCTTTTGATGAAAAAAAGGAAATAAATTAAATAAATCAAATAAAAAATAAATAAAACTCCTTTTTTCTCAACACATATTTCTAAGTGGTGGGCTTTTCCCTCTTACTTGCCTTTTTAGGGATTTATCCCACATTGCTCTTGAGGATGCATTCCTCTCCACACTTTCCTTTATAAGGAGCCCTCTCCTTCTTATTAGATATCAAGTTTTCATGTTATTGTTATGTTGCAGGTTTGGAGAGTAATTTTGGAGGAGAGTTTGAGCATTTGAGCTTGAACCATGCAACTTCTCTTCTTGTTGTCTTCTTCTCTCATGCATCCATGGAAATCCATTTAGAGTAGATTCATGTTAATTTAGATTCATATTTCCTTTTAATAGATTAATCTTGCATATTTCCTTCATAGATTAGTTTGCATATTTCCTTTCATGCATCGTTATCATATAGAATAGTTTCCATTTTCATTTGCAATGCATATTTGACGATCATGAAGACTAGCATTCTTGCTCTTCCTCTTTGAATCTCTCATTTCATGGTGTACTTCCATGGGCATAAACTAGGTCTAACTGAGGGCCTTCATCACAAACCCTTGCACTCCATGAATAGGGAGCTATGAGTCACCATTTGAGACCTCATTCTTGAGCAGCCTTGAATATAAAGACTCATAGAAGTGTGTCAACATTTTAGCACACATTTTTGGCGCACACTGTGGGGCAGAACATTCATTTCTGTCATCAAATTCAAAAATTCCTTCTATCTTCTATCTATTATTCTCTCAGTGTCTTTGAAGCTCTCATTTTGAGCCAAATTTGACCCCACCATCGCATCCGAAACATTGTTTCAGTTTAAAATGAGTATAAACTCGCCCATATCCAGTGAAAGTCAAATCTGTGGAAAATTTCTTTTGCCCAAGCAGGACATACGACCTGTTGCATGGAAATCAAAGTAGATTTCAGATTTTTCTGCATGCAGCCCGAGACAGATTTTTAAAAAAAAATCTGAAAAAATCAATTTTTTTTACTATGTTTAGTTTGACGGCCGTCAAACCATCATTATGCATGGACTGTTGTGACAACCATGAAACTATCAATTTTAATGCTACAGTCTGCTGACGTCAGTAGAGTTTAAAAAGTCTTTGCCTTCACCATTGGAGTTTTTGAAATTGTAGTCTAACTTCGAACAATCATATCTTTCTCATTTTAGGTCCAAATTAAGTGCAATTTTTTTATTTTTTTTTGGGTATAATTTATTGAAAATTTCTGGGTCGCTATTATTTTTTGGATTTGAATAAAAAATTTATTAAAAATTGTAGGTTTTCATCACTGTACCTGTCTAATCCTCTATTTTGCAGCTTCAAAAGCCTCGTACGGGCTCATACGGTAACATTTTTTTATGCAATTTTTTTCAAAAGTGCGTGATTTTGTATTTAATTTTTGAATATGCAATCAGATTTATGATTTTCTGATTTTTCTAATGCTAAGGAGTTTTGGGCTTTGTTGTTCTCTGACTTATCTTGTTGATTACATCGTAACAATAGTTTGCAGGATGTTTAAAAAGAAGACTAAAAATACAGACTACTAACAAATTGTTTTGCAGGTTGCCTTAATCGATAGAATGCTAAACATTGTGCTTGCATTTTATTTTATTTTATTAAAATAGGAACGCACATGCAAGAATTTTTAAAATGAACTTATATCTGATGTTTTAGGGATGGAAATAATGTCAGGAAACTATGTTCTCGCCCTTTTAGGATGATCATAAATCCATAAATATTGTTGTAATCTTCCTATGTGTCTGAAGTGTCTTTTTAGATTGTAATCCTAAGAATTATATGAATGTATCCTCTCCCCTCGCCTTTGTGGATCTTCAGTTTAAGAGAAATTCATATAATTCTTTTAGCGTGGCTACCTCTCAAGAGCTTTAACAGAGCTGGTGAGAGTGGATTTCCCAACCAATAATAGACTAAAGCCAAGCCCTTCCAAACCAGTATATAAAAAATGTCATTGTGATTAATCTCACAGTGAATAGGTGTCAATTTTGCTATGCTGATAGAAGATCTCCCTCAGTACCCTCGTAGTGCATAAAAATCTACAGAACATAACTTCTGTAGGCTGGGAGGCCTCCTTAATGGGGCTAATCTACCACATGTATAGCTACCTAAATGGATGCCTTTACTACAAACTTTGTTCTAGTGACCAAAATCCCTCTATCTATTGGTGCGGAAGGTCAGAGACTGACTAAGATATCCCACATTTTTACGACTCTTAGTAGAGACAACGATCCTTTGGGAAGTGATTCCCTTGGGATTCAAAGCTTGGTGTGCTTGAGAAGTGAGTGCACTATAAGGAGGAGCCCATGCCTCCAAGATTCTAAGTTGTCTGCTATGAGTAGGTGTGGCTTAACTTTGGTTCAAGTGGGAATTCAACAGATATTTCCCTGGCTTACCTAGGTTATGGTGTGACTCTTCTTTTTACAACAAAAAATTTGCTTGATGTGTCTTGCATGAGTGAAAGGTCAAAACATAAACCAAACATCAAATCAAACATCAAAATGATCAACAAATCTGCATTCTTAAGTGTCAAACTATCAACTTGCTCAATTTCCTATCCTGTTATTTCTAGTCTTCCTTGGTCAATCCAGGTTAGATTAGGTTACTTATCCCATTGTTAGAATCTTTCTTACACTTGGGATTCTTGTATTTTGACCTCCTAAACTAGTAATCTTTGGTTTCACAAGTGACCTTGCTTGGAGTTGGTGAGCTAGAAACTATCCTTGTTGAGAAGATAAACCTTTAGATCCTTTGATAACACACTTGGAGAGTTTTAGTAATCTCTTGTCCATTTACTTCCATACACATTCAAATTCAATCAATATAACTTGGGTAAATCATCCTCCTCATCCATATGTGTTAGGGTATTCACCCATTCAATGGGCACCTCTGTGGTAGTGTTGGTTTATGTCTCTTGCAAAATTCTACCTTATCACCTCTCTTTTGGACAAGTGAGTGCTTTTACTATCCTGGTTTGGTACCAACATTTCTTAGGGTCATCCTATCACCTAGTACCTTTTCTTTCATGCCAGCTACAACAAGATATCAAGTAGATCATGGAATGTGACCTCAAGTATTCTTTAACCAATTACCCTTAGTTCAAACTCATAAAAAATGTAAGGGAAAAGAACGCATATTTGATCAATCACCCAGGAACAACTCATAAATTTGGTTTGATTCCAAGAGTAACCTTAGTGAGTTGGGTACACCCTTAGCATCTTCTCACTCAGATATGGATATGATTTACATAATGGCTCGATGAGAGAGGGGAGAAAAGGATAAATGTCTTGATGACATATTTGAAATACATAGAGATACCATTGCGTTTGGTGGTTCCTCTCACGAAAGTTGACCAATCTCACACCTCATCTCAACTAGATATCTGGATGCACACCAAAGGGATGAGATAGGTAAGAGGCAAGCCTATCAAGATGAACAATCCAACATGATAACCAAGTTGATGAACCTTATGAAACTCATGTGAATGCAACATAAACCAATGAGTTGTTTCAAAATTCAAGACCAAGTTCACCACTCAAAACATCTTCAAGATACACGAGTGAAAGACTTAAGAAAATTGAGTGTGAAAAGAAAGCCTTCCTAGATAAACAAGCTGTAAAGGAAAACCAATTTAGACTCCTAGAGTTGGAGAGACAAAATTTGTTGGAGGTAGAGAGGAAATCCTTCTAGGAGGAGCAAGATCGACTCTTGGCCCAACAACTTAATGATCGATTTAACACCATGTGTGTTGGTGGTGGAAACAACTCTCCTTCATCCACCCCTCCTAAGACTCCACAAAGTGGAAGATGTTCAAGGACACCGTCATGATCTCCTAGCCCTAGAGGAAGAAAGGTTTCAAGACATGATCATTATAAGATACTGATACCTCCTAGGAACTCAAGGCAACCTTAACAATTTGCTCACCATGGTTCACAATATGGGGTTAGTAGCTCGAGTTTTGAACTCACCTCTCAAGACTTCATGAAAATGCAACAAGAACCACTTTTCCAGCAATATGTGGAGAAATATTTAGAGAAAAACAAAGAAAAGTTCCTATAGAGTTTAATCAACAAGGGTGCTAGAGTCCCCTACAACTTTGATGTGGACAAGAAGATTAAGAAGCAAGGTCCATCTCAAGAAGAAGAGATAAAACAACTTAAGAGCATGATGGAAAAGTTGTTGGCACCCAAGAATTAATTCCCACTTGATTCAATTTGTCCTAATCCTTTTGACAAAAGTGTTAACATGAAAGACTTCCCTCGAAATGTTGAGATCCATCAATATGACAAGTATGATGGAAATGGAGATCCACATGATCACGTACGCCAATTTTATACCACAAGTTTTGAGTTCCATCAAGATGACTCGTACCTCATGAGATTGTTCCCAAGGAGTCTTAAGGGTCAAGCAATGGAATGGTTCACCAACATAACTCCCTCCATTAATACTTTCAAAGAGCTCATCCATAGATTCATTCAACATGTTTTATACAATCTTTAAAGGTCTATCACCATGTTGGACTTATGCAACTTAAAGCAAAATCAAGGGGAATCCTTCGTTACTTTCTTGCAAAGGTGGACACGAAAATGCTCTTGCTACCCTAGGACCATTCCTAAAAATGAAAAGATTGACATCCTTGTTAGCAACTTCGTTCAAGAAATGCAGTATGAAGTTAGGAAGATTGTTTTTGATTCCTTTGACACCATGGTTGAAACCGCATGGAGGATTGAGGATGTTTTGAAAGAACAAGGAATTTTGACCAAACATGGAAGCAACAACAACAACAATGGTCAAAATAAAAACCCTAACAAGGATAAAGGAAAGAACTCACATTGGAATAGGAAAAAACAAGTGGTCAATGATGGAGTTGTGGACTCCTCCCAACCCAAAGATCAAACTATGCTCCACTTGTCTACTGTTGTTCAAGCCATGAAACTCAACACATCTAATCAACAAGAGAACAAGCTAAGACACTATGATAGGCCTAAGAAAGAAAGACATCAATTTTCAAAAACTTGGTGATTCATATAAGGATGTCTTAAAAACAATTATTTCCAACAACCTTGCACATCCTCAAGATCCTACAAAGCATTATATACCTGATGTTAAGCCACATTGGTGGGATGAGAAATCCTTTTGCAAGTTTCACAATGACATTGGACATGATATTGAAAACTGTTGGAAACTCAAACATATCATCCAAGATCTCATTAAGAATGGAAAAATTAAGGTAGAAGGATTGAACACCAATGCCGATCATAAGTTATTCAAAGAACCTTTGCCCAAGTATGAGAAGGCGGAAACCTCTAAAGCTAAGAATGACAAGGCTAAGATCAATTACACTTACACAGATGCAGATAATGTTGTCAACATGCTTGAAGTTGTTGAAGAAAATGTCAACATGATGAGGGATAAATATCCCTATGGTTATAATCTAGACATGGACTCTCCTCCTATCTTTGATGAAGAAAACATCATGGTGCTAAGGGGTCCTAACTCTAGAGTGTCATCGCAAATTATCAATGTTGTCACATGAAGTCAAGGTCCCATTGTCATTAGAGGACCCAGTTCAAGTCAATCAAATAAACCAAAACAAGTGGCATCCAAGAATATCACCTCTAAACCAGTAGTCAATCCTAAGTTGAGCTATAATTTTGTCGATTAGTTGCAAAGAACCCCAACTCAAATTTTGATCTTTGAGCTCTTAGAGTTGTCCCTGAGACACAAACAAGTCCTTGAGGATGTGTTGTGTGCAACAAATGTCCCCAACAACTTAGATGTTGATCAATTCTAGAACATGTTTAACCATATTGCTAGCCCTCATTACCTTACTTTTTTAGAGGATGATGATAAATATTTGAGCCACCCACACAATCTCGCTCTCCATATTGAGGTCATGATCCACAAAACCCATGATAGCTGCATGTTGATAGATGGGGGTGCTGAGCTTAACATCTATTCCTTTAGTCTTTTGGAAAATTTGGGTTATTCTAAACAAGTCATAGATACCAGGAAAAAGATCACTATCAAAGCCTATGATGAGGAGGAAAGAAGTTCCACGGGGTTGGCCATCCTTCCTGTTAGGATTGGCCCTATTGAAAAAGATATTTTATTTCAAATAGTTGATGTTGGCCCCCTTGCGTATAATATCTTTCTTGGTAGACCATGGATTTATGATATACAAGGAGTGTCATCTACCTATCATCAGTGTGTTAAGTTCCCTTACAATGGAATAGAGATTTGTATACCTGGGGATAACACTTTATCTATTAACTCAATTTTAGCAGGAGCTCATGTTCCCCTTAATAGAGAAACATAATATTTTGATGCAACCTTAGCTGAAGGTAAAGACAAGCTCAAGCCAGTAGATCTTGGCATGGGGGGTATCAACTCAACTCCCTCACAACACTGTTAGTTTCACCTAGGTCTTATGGCAATCCTTCACAAGAAAAGAGACCTTCCTCTTTAGCTATGACTTTATTTGGCACATTTGTAGAGTCCTTAGTGCCTATTCAAGATGAGAAAGAGGAGACATTTGTTATAGACTACATTTATAGAGAAGAGGAATACATACACAATGAGAACTTATCTCCCTCTCCTAAGGTTTATGGAAGAGGGTATAATTTTGTCAAACAAATGGGCTATCTTGGACATGGCCCTCTTAATCACAGATTGGATGCTAGAGCCAAACCTCTTGATCATGCTCTTTTTGGACACAAGTCTAAGAAGACGGTTGGCCTAGGATTTGCGGATTGAAAAAAGCACACTACTCCTATCCTTGATAAGTAAGATGGTGAAGATGAACTAGAATAAATACCTAATTTGAAAAATCAGCAAGACATGTGTGACGATTGGGTTCCTTCCACTAATCTCCTTTAGGGAGATTCAGATATTTTGGTCACTCATGAGTCAGTTGTGACTTTAGAACAAGATGAATGAGATGTAGAAGATCCTTTTAGAGAGTGTTAATGAAAGAATCTTGTCTGTTTAATGGAAAGAGAAGGTGTTACCTTCAATGACACTAGACCTTTCACATCAAGATGTCTCAAACCCTCATGGTGTAAGCATCCTAGTCGCAGTTCAAACACAAGTTCATATGAGTATGAATGGAACTCCTTCTCAAAGCCTTCCACAGTTGACATGGATGTTGATGTCATCCACACTTGTAGTTTTCAACCTGAGGTAGCCGACAAGTCACATGTAGGACTTGAGGATTTGAACCCACATGTTTCCTTAGTGTACAATTCTTCACTTATTATGACAAATCCTGATTTGGGTAGCTTAGAAGGATACTTGATGGACTCTGACTCTTCGATCACCAATGATAATATCATTCACATTTATAACCTTGAACCATTCGTTGACTTACCCCTTGTTCATCCCAACCTCATTGATTGGTCCCAACACTATCAAGAACTTGGGCTCTTAACATTTCATAATGATTATGAGATAGCCTGTTACCTAAATTTCATTGAACCTGTAGTCTCTTGCACCAGTGAACCGAATACCAGCATGACAAATCTAGACATCAAGTACCTTAGTCACAAAATAAAAAGAAAATAAAATCAAAAGAATAGGAGTTCTGATGGCGAAAACCATTATGTGGTGGTGTCAAAACCAAAAAAAGTAAAAATAAATGAGGTATCTAAGGGTGAAAACCTCTCTAAGGTGCCTAAGGATGAGGTACTTGATCATCTCCCTAGCTACTTTCAAGATAGATCTTCAGTCCTTATTGAACCAACACAAGCAGTCAATTTGGGTACAGATGAAGCTCCACAGATCATACACTTGGCTGAGTCTTTGTCACCACAAGGAAAAGAAGCTTACACTAAGTTCTTACAAAAAAAGAAGATCAACTTTGCATGGACTTATTCCAATATGCTAGGGTTGGACATTAATCGTATCATGCATCACTTGTCCATAGCTCCGGGTGTCAAATCAGTTTAACAAAATTGAGAAAGATGCATCCTCACATAGCTCTCCTATTCGAAGTAGAATTGGAGAAACTCCTTGGTGCAGGATTCATAAGAGATATTGCCTATGCTGAACGGATATCAAACATTGTACCAGTTTCCAAACATGACAAATCTATTTGAGTTTGCATATATTTTAGAGATGTCAATAGAGAATGCCCAAGGATGACTTTCCACTTCCCAATATAGACATGATAGTGGACATGACTATGGGTTATGAGATTTATTCCTTGATGGATGGTTTTTCTGGGTACAATTAAATTAAGATAGCTCTTGAAGATCAAGAAAAGACTGCATTCACTTGTACATGGGGTACCTATTGGTGGAACATTATGCCTTTTGGATAAAAAAATGTAGGAGCCACCTATCAACAAGCTATGACAACCATTTTTCCTGACATGATGCATAAAAACATGGAAGATTATGTGGATGACACCTTGGCTAAGACTAAGAAGAGAGACACACACTTAGATGACTTAGAAGTCATTCTAGATCGCATGGAACAATTTCAACTAAGGTTGAATCTTAAAAAGTGTACATTCAAACTACTCGGATTCATCATTTTAGCAAGAGGAATAGAGGTAGATCCTAAGAAGTTCCAAGCAATCATAGATATTCCACCTCCAAGAAACATTAGTCAAATGAGGAGTCTTCAAGGACATCTTCAGTCTATAAGGAGATTCATTTCACAATTGGAAAATAGAGCTCAACCTTTCAACAAGAACTTACACAAAGGAGTAAAATGTGTTTGGAATGAGGATTGTCAAAAGAGCATAAATCAAATCAGGAATTAATTGGCAAATCCTCCTATTTTAATGCCTCCTATCCCATAGAAACCACTTATTCTATATATTTTAGTGACATAATCTTCCTTGGGGGCATTACTAGCTCAACTTGATGAAAATGCGAAAGAAAGAGAAATATACTATATTAGCCGCACTCTTGTTTCATATGGGTTTAATTACACCATAATTGGGCAAGCTTGCCTTGCAGTTGTGTTTTCTTCCCAAAAGTTGTGACATTACATGTTAGTGTACACTATACACCTCATAGAAAAAATAGATCCACTCAAGTATTTCCTAGGTAAGGCTGCCCTCACAGGTAGAGTTGCTAAATGGATGATGATCCTTTCAAAGATTGACATAGAGTACTGTACCCTTTTTTGTGATCCGTAGTTCCCAAGATTTCCAAAGGCAGGGGTTAGTAGCACTGTTTTGCAATGATATAAACCAAATACACAAAGCTACCAATAAAACATAACTTAAAATGTAACCAATAAAATGTACAAATAAAGAAAGGAAAACAAATGAATGCAAACCCAAAAGTGCTTGAAGCTTCTATTGTCTCTCTCTACTCCTTCCGAAATGCTATTTTTGATGCTCAATATTGGTGTGGGCAGCGTCTATGACTTGAGAAGTGTCAAGAATTTGATACTTGAAATGGGTGTGTGATTGCAAGATGAATTGAATGCTAGAACCAAACTGACGGAGTAATGGTGCATGAGAGCTTGAAATCCTTGATCCTTCAAATGTTTATGAAGGGTTTATTATATAGGAACTGGGGATGAAATGAACGGTTGAGATCAATCCCAGAGATATGGAGATGAATGGTTGAGATCAAAGGGAACTGGAGAAGCCATCAGTAAACTCCACCTCTTCAATTGGTAAAGAGGAGATAGAGTTTGGTTGACTGAAGAGCTAATTTTGAGTTACCTTTTTGAACTGAAGAGGTGGGTGGAGTTACCCATGTAAACTGGAGAGATGGGTGGAGTAACACATGTGATCTGATTGGAGTTATCTCTTTGAAGATAAATGAAGATTTAATTCATTTATTTAATTAAAGTTTTCAACATGTGAGATAATTGAATTCTTTTTGATTTAGAATTGTTTTATTGAATGAAATTAAATTAATTTAATTAAAATTAATTTAATTGGAAGAATTTAATTAGTAAGTTTAAATATTTCAATTTAAACTATATGAAATTGAATTTAATTAATTAATTAATGGTAATTAATCAATTAAGGTTAATTAATTAAATAAAATTA
>MU227120.1:3420054-3492100 GCA_018584345.1 Thuja plicata | reverse complement strand
GCTTGGCTCTCTCTCTCTCTCTCTCTCTCTCTCTCTCTCTCTCTCTCTCTCTCTCTCATGTTCTTAGGAAGTTTTCCCATTCATATTTATTCACGGGGGTTTTTTGATGCTTTCCCCCCTTTAAAATCTTGTCTCCTTGTCTTGATCTTGGTGAATGCTCCTAGTTTTTTTATTTATTCATGGTATATCTCTTTTCTCCTTGCTCATTGAATTAAACAATTTCCTATCTGTCTTTATTTTTGTTATTATTTTAACATGGTATCAGAGCAGGTTGGTTTAATCTTTGATTGAGTTTACAGGTGAAGGAGGTACCATATCTTGGAGCACTCCAATATCAGAGACTCTTGAGAGAGTGTTGAGAAAAATTCAAATTTTTTTTTGGGTTTGGTTGGTTTACCGCCAAACCTGATTTATCTTTTGCATACATTATTGGTTTATCTATTGGATACAGTACTGACTTGTTTTGTGCAGGTTTGGAGACTTTCATTCTTGGCTCTGTTCTTCATCTTTCTTTCAAAATCTAAGCTTTAAATCTGTTCACTATTTTCATTAAATATATTTAATCTAACTCCGTTCTTGTAGGTTCTCTATTGTATATTTTTCATTCTAATCAATCTTTTTATGGTTTTATTTTATCCAGATTGAATTCAAATCTATTTTTTTGCAGTATATATTTCTATAAAATTTCTTCCACTGATCTTTGCAGTTTTATACATTATACTCCTAACTTATTATATTGTGCAGGTTTTATACTTTCATTGACTTAAGTCTTCACCCTTGCACAACCTTTATACCATTATTTTTTTGGCGCAACATTTCCATTTATCTGTAACTTTTCTCTACATTTCTTTGGTCTTTGTTCATAGCAGTCTTCCTTTTTTTCAGCACCTCTTTGTTCTGCATTGCATATTCTTCCTGTCATTATTCCCACCTAGCTATTCTTTCCATAGCACAGCTTTGTATTCTCCTCCCCTATTATTAGCATTATCAGCCCATCTTATTCATTGCGCAACATCTCCTTTTCTGCTTTTTCAATAGTACAAAAAATATTCCTCAAGCCCACATTAATCTTGCTTTCCTCTACATTCACTTTGTCAGGAACTTCAAAATTTAATTCAAATGGTGCATTTTTAGGTCCTGTAGTAGCTGAAAGGTTAATTTCCCTTCAGGCTCAAGTTTTACATCTGCATTTTTAGAATCGGGCAATTGTATGGTAATATAGACTTTGTCCGTCCTCTAGGCCCATTTCACCTCAGGATGATGACTTGTCTTTGCTTGGCTCATGGTTAAACTGAAGAGAAAAAAAATCAAAGCTTTTGGTGGGCTCGAAACCACAACCAGGCCTTCCCAAGAAAACAATGAGAGAGATTTAGGCGGAAAACCTCTGTATATATTTGTATCGCATTATTTTTTGTTATTATTTGTTAATCACTTATTTTTAAACTATAAAAATTAAAATCTCAAAGAATTTTGAGATTTGAGTATTGTGGCCAGGACAGTCATGTGAATGCCATCTTGTGAAATTTTGCATTTTTCGTGTTGTTGACGTATTTTGGAGTGAAAGAAAAATTAATTTGCAGAAAGACTTTTTCAGTGCCCTGTTTCTGTATGCGAGGATGTTTTCCTTATTGCCTTCTAGGTACTACACTTTTTGGAGGTCTCTTTGGGTAAAGTAAGAGGAATTACTGAATGCATTTATGGTGAAGGCTTTGAATGCGGCAAGGGACAGTTGGGTGAGTTAATGAGGACGGTGAGCTTGAAAAAGACTGCTTCTGTGGTCTTGATCTAGCCTTAATATTGAATCAAGCAATTCGTTGTGAAAGCCCTCTCATAAAGGAAGAAGAGATTCATCCAAGTGTTTCTTCAAGATTCTCGTAGGGAGAATTCTGTCCCTTATTCTTGTCAGCAGTTTCTTTGATTTTTAATCATTATTCTTTGTTGCAGTTACTTCATTATTCTAACATTTTCTTATAGATTATCATTTCCTTCATCTATTTTTATCTCTATATCTGGGTCATTTCTGTTTACCTCTACATTGCATGGTCTGCTATCATATCGTTTCCTATTATTATTTATAACATTGTTTATCATTGCATATTCTTTATAACATTTCTTGCAGGCAATTTTTTATTACCTTTTCTTCCATTTGGCTCTTCATTATTATAGCATTCTTCTCATATGCAGTATTTTTTTATCATTAGTTTTATGCAGGTAATCATCCTTCTAAGATTTTTTTTTGCAGGTTGCTCATTATCTGACCCTTGTTCTTTTATTATCTACTTACTCATATTTTAAATTCACTCTAATCCATCATTTTTTTCTTCTTTAATAATTAAGTTTAATCGTTAAATTTAATTTTAGATTCCTTTAACAAAAGTTTAAACTGTTATACTTTTTTTTCTGTTTAATATCTTTTAAAATCGTTTTAAAACCATATTATTTTTGGCATTATAAATTTATTTCTTTTGCTAATTCATCATTTAATTGCAATTCAAATTTGTTTCATAATTTAAACAAAAATTTCAATTTTTTTAATTTTTAAATATTTGGCGTTTACTAATCACATTAAATTAGTTTTTTGGATTCATCTTTATATCTTGCAACTTGTATTTAACTTTATTTCAGTTAATTTTTGTTAATTAATCATGTCTACATTAATGCCAAATTTTAAACTTACAAATTCCAATTATACTATTTGGAGGCCGCACATGTTTGATTTTCTAAAAACTCATCACCTTTCGGATATTGTGACTTCACCAAATTTGAAACCAACATCCACCACTCCTCAGGCTGACCAGGATACCTGGCAGTTCAAAGATGAGGAATCATTTGGTCTTATTGGACTCTCTTTAAATCCATACTTATATCACCTTATCTCCGATTGTACTGAAGCTCATCAGGCTTGGCATGTCCTGGAGAACACATTTCAAACTCACCAAAACTCTACACCGTACTGTGACATTATGTATCCTTTATATGACTTTCCTATTTGGGATGACCCATGTGATGATTTTTTTTTGGGGATGATCCCCTTGCTTCCTATTTTCCTCATAGAGATCACATGTTATAGGTTGATGATGTTTCTTATACTTACTCTACTTTAGACCAAGAAGATGAAATTATTAATACGTTTATCAATGTCACTTTGCCCTTATGTATTACAAGAGATTATGTTTTTGATGACACTCAAATGGTTATTGTGGAGGACCAACCTCCTTCTCTAAACTCTAATCTCTGTGATGATATTATTGATGGTGATTGTCCTATTTCTATTCTTTATTATGTATCTAGTAATGAATCCATTTGGTTTACAACACCTCTTTATAATGAAATTACTTTTGATGATTCACACTCAGCTTCTACTGATTCAGTTTTAGGAGGAAATCCTGATAATGGGAGATCCCCTCATGGTTCTTGTTTTTTTGTAGATTTAGGTGATCTTTCTTTGACAAGTAACAACAAACAATCTTAAAGTTTACTCAAAGATTTGGGCCTATATCCACAAACTCCTACACTCTTGCATTACGAAAATCAAAGGAATCCTATTTCAAGATCCGAGCACTTATCATTGTACCATCACCTACTATCAACACAAAGTGAAGAAATACAAGTTATCCTCCTCTACTACAAGAAGGATAATCCAGTTGCAGATTATTGTAAAACCCCAAGTAAAGATTAAAGGGGGGTGTTAGAAATTAATCTTTACATGCATTATGTAAGTAGGAGATTCCTATGGAATCCCTACACCTATTTTGTCCTCTTGTGAGGATAATTATTTTAATGTATTTTATTATCCCTTGGTTGTATTATTTAAATGGGATAAACCAAGGTATCCCTTAGATTCCTCCCTAAGAGGAAATAACACAAGTGGCACACACTTTATGAATGTGGCTCGCATGCACATAGGAGTTACACTTCAAACTCCTTCTTCCATATCTACTTAAGAGATGATTCTCCTCTTTCTTTGTAGTAACACAAGCACTAGTTGTAGCACTTCGTTACTTTAAGTGACTCATTGTATGAGCTTGGCTCTCTCTCTCAGGAAATTTTCCCATTCATATTTATTCACAGGGGTTTTTTTTATGCTTTTCCCCCTTCAAAATATTGTCTCCTTGTCTTTCTCTTGGTGAATGCTCCTAGTTTCCTGATTTATTCATGGTATATCTCTTTTCTCCTTGCTCATTGAATTAAACAATTTCCTGTCTCTCTTTATTTTTGTTATTATTTTAACAATAGAATATTTAACAAGATAAAAGCATGAATTTAAATGGGATAAAGGCCTAAGACAAAATCATTGCAATAATTAATTATGAAATGGAAGAAGAATATACAAGATTATGAGTGCAAAAGACACTTCCCTGAATTATTCAACCATTCAAATTTGATTGTGAATTTGGGTAACACCAGTGGCTCTTTCTGGGGATGTGCATTCATACCTAGACACAACAGGAATCCTAGCTATCTCTGGAAAAGAATACCACTAGCAGAATAAAAAACTACAAAATATATTATACAAATAAGGAAGAAAACTTGCCTTTTATATTTAAGAGAAAAAAGGTTTAAGATACTGACCATGCATAGGAAGTTCATGAGGATAACCCTCTAAATCTTGTAAAAGATAAGAACTCTCACCTCCCTTACCAGTGATAATGAAAGGGCCTACCCACAAAGCATCAAATTTTCCATGTTTTCCTTTGTCTTGATCCTTTACATGCCATCTCAAAACTAGATCTCCTTCCTGGAATTTCCTTTTTGTGGTCTTGTTGTCAAACAAAACCTTCACTTTCTACTGTAACTCATGATTTCTCTTTTGAGCCTGATTTCTCATCTCATCCAATTCTACAAGCTAAAGTAATCTATGTTCCATAAAATCCATTTCTTCCCATTGTTCTTCATTTATCAATTTGTATACTGGAAACAAATTATTTAGTGGTAAATGGGATTTCTTTCCATAAACCAGTTCATATGGTGCATATCCAATAGATTTCTTAATTGTAATTCTATCTGCCCAAAGTGCAAGAGGTAGTTTTGAATCCCATTATCTCTTGTTATTACTCAACATTCTCCTAATGATCTTCATTATGTTCTTATTGCTTGATTCTGCTTGGCCATTTCCCTATGGGTGATAAGGAGATGAATAAGAAACCTTTATCCCACATTTCTCATGAAATTTGGTGAATTATGCAGATCTAAAACACATAACATTATCACAAACAATTATATGAGGAACACCAAATCTTGTCAGTATATTTTTTTTCAAGAAATTAATCACCACTTTATTGGTAGCTTATCTAGTAGGTATAGCTTCCACCCATTTTGTAAAATAATCAGTAGTCACCAATATCCATTTATGCCCACCACTAGAAGTGTCAGTGATCTCTCCTATGAAGTCTATTCCCCACATTTGAAATGGTTCTTCAGTAGATATAGGATTTAGAGGTAATGCACCATTGTATCTTAGTTTTCCTGAGAATTTTTGACATGCTTCACACTTTTGAACATATGCATGGAAATCCTTAAACAGACAAGGCCAATAATATCCTACATTTAATATCTTATGGGCAGTGGTTTTTGCTGAAAAATGTCCTCCACATTGTCCATCATGAAGATCCATGATTACTTCCTTTGATTGATACTTATCTAGACAAAAAAGGAGTATACCATTAATTTTTTTCCAGTATAAATCACCTTGGATTAAGACATACTTAGTTGCCTGTAATTTCAATGTCCTTTTCTGGTTATCATTTAGATTGTCTAAATATTTTATATCGTTCAAGAAATATACTATGTTAGTATACCAAGGACATCTTTCAATACTAGTATGAGTTTCACTTAACTCCTTTTGATTTATCAGTAATGCATCCTTATTAGATTCTACCATTAGCCTTGATAATCCTTGTCCTCTGATGATTTTAGTGATCTGAATTTCTATATCAAATTCCTAAATTTGGTTTACCCATCTGCATCTTCTCCCAGTAACCTCTGATTGTCTGAATATATCCTTTATTTCTGCATTAGGAACATAATCTACTATTTTAGCTCCTACCAGATAAGGCCTGAAAGATTTCACTGCTTTCACAAGTGCATAAGCTTGCTTCTCATTAATATCATAATTTAATTTAGAAGCTTTAAGAGTTTTACTGAAAAATGCTACTGGTTGTTCATGTTCCTCATTATTCTTTTGTAACAAGACAACAACAATGGTGTGATATGATACAAAGGAAAATAATTGAAAAGGTATTTCATAATCTGGAGATTTAAGGACAGGGGCTTCTTTGATTTCCTTTTTGATATTTACAAATGCTTCCAAAGCTTTGTTTGTCCATTTCAAATCTGCACCCTTCTTTAACATTATTTCAATTGGTTTGATTATTTCTGAGAAATTGGGAACAAATCTCCTTACAAAATTTATTTGTCCAAAAAAGGACTGAATCTTTTTAACAGTCTTTGGGATCTCGATTTTATCAATTGATGCAATTCTCTCAGGATCTATTCTTACCCCATTTTTGGATACAATGTGTCCTAATTATTTCCCTTCAGTGAAAGAAAACTGACATTTCTTTGGATTCAATGAGATCCCATATCCAAGAGATCTCTGAAAAATTTGTTCCAAATGTTTGCAATGATCTTCTGCTTTTTTTGAATAGGCTATCAGATCATCCTGATAAACCATCATAATCACATCAATAAAGTCTTCAAAGGCACCATCTGTTTCCCTCTAGAAATTAGCTCCTACATTGGTGAGTCCAAAAGGGATTCTAGCATATACATAGGTACCCCATGGTGTAGTAAATTCTTTTTTATATTTTTCTTCTTCCTTGACCTTTACCTGGTTATACCATGAGAAACCATCCATCATTGACAACAATTCATTCACTGTAACCTTTTGCAATAATGCTTCCATATTTGGGAGTGCATAATTATCTTTCAAGGATGATATATTTAGATTCCTGAAATCTACACAAAGTCTAATATCACCATTCTTTTTTATGAAACCATCCATACATAATATTGTAAGTTTTATCTTTTCATCGTGTGACAAAAAAAAAGCTGAAACCATCCATACATAATATCATTTTGATAATATGAACAACTGAAGATGAACTTTCACATAAGAGAATCCATCATGAAACACCTTGAATATCATTTCTAAATCTTGATTACTAATGGTTGCACTTGGTATTTTGTATTCTTAACTTTAAATTTGATACCATTGACTATTGTCCAATAATGGATGCTTTCTTCATTGTTCATTTTGACATAACATGCATTCTTGGATACACATTTTATTTGTTTATGATAGTCAATGCTTTGCAAAATAAATTTCTGTAGAAGAGTATCATAAATACCTCTTGTAGCAATCTTGCATAAAAATTTATCCCATTCATTAAGCCCTTCCTATGCAACTTGTATATCTGTTTGATCACTATCAAGATGATGCACCATAAATGTTGGTGTTTTCTTTTCCTGTTCTTATTGGCTCTTTTCTCTGTTGTGAACAAAGACTCTCGTTGATGTTTACTCATTTCCCATATTCACCCAAAGTGAACAAAGACTCTTGTTGTCTTCTTACTGTTTCTTTCTTAAATCTGCAAAGTAGTAAGTTGAAAGGTTTCACAATGAAGATTATGCTCCTTTAGCAACCAGGTCTTCAAATCTGCTTCGCGATTCATCCAAAAGGTCCCATTCCTGAAACTCATGCATGCCCCCTCAATAGCCTCCTTCATTCTTCATTCTTCACCTCTTCATAAATTCATTTGGAGGGTTTCATGCGCGTAGTGACTACATGTCCCTTCGACAACCTACTTACTTCATACATGTACCTGTACATGAAGCAAACAACATTAATAAAACACTTCTTCTCCTTCCATGTAGTTCTTTCATGTATTCTGAACATGCCTTTGCATTGCTATTTTTCATTTTTGTCAGTGTATGGAGATCAACATAGTAGGATAGGAGGCTAGCTCCTTCATTGCTTAGCTCATACGAACTAACCTCTTTCTCCTTCTTTCTTTGATGCAGGTAGATTTTGGACATGGGCTTGGAACTACAACAACCTCCAACACACAAAAACCTCCAAAACTACAACAACCATACCAGACAATGGGGGGCCTAACCCTATTTCTCTTATCTTGACCTCTTTTCATTTATAAAAATGAAATTTAGTCCTTTGTTTTTCTGCATTTCTGAATCAATATACATGTTTGCATTAATCCTAGACCACAGGTTGTGTGGTCAATGTATAAAATGCATTTCATTTTTTAATATCTTTTAAACAAAAAGATCTTTTGTTTACCTGTGAAATATAATTTCTAGTTTTATTGTTTTGAAAGCAACCACTGCTTGTGTGGACTACTTTAAATGTTGTTCTCCTATCTGTTCGAAATGAGAAAAGCATTTTTCCTTTATGAATTCAAAAAATATTTGTACTTTGCAAAAATCTATACTTTTTGATAATCTAGGACAACAAACTTCAAATTTTTTTTGAGATTTTTCAATAAAATAGAAATGTAACAAAAACTTTGAACATTAAAATTTGACAACTTATTTACCAAAAAGAACCTTTTTCACCAGAAATATAAGCGTTGATAAAAGCCCACCATTTAGAACTGCATAGTGAAAATATGGTAACAGTGGGTTCAATGATCCATTATTGTTATGATTAAGAATGAAATGGATTCATGGAAATGATCTTACTGATGCAAGATAAATGAGTAAAATAAGCTAAATTAAGCAGTTTTAGGAAAATATACTCTGACAGAAACAAACAAGAACTTGCAATGACCAAAAATGAAAAGATTTAAATTGTAATAACCTAAGATCTAAATTTGAAGCTATTCCAGGAGGAAAAAAATGACCTGGGTGTTCAGTTCTAGGGAAAAAGAAGCTTAGGTCAATTTATCCCTTGGGAATCTGCCAAGATGACTAATAGTTTTGTAGGTCGCAATCTTTCTAGATCTATTCTAATAGCTAAACCACTATACCCACATATAGGAAAATAGGAAAATCATTGTGTAAAAGGATTTTCCTTGGTCAACCCCTTATTTAGGAATCAAATTTGAAAATAAAATAAGATTGCATAAAGGAAAGTAAATATGAAGGTAAATATTAGATCTACCTTGCCAATACCTTCATGAATGAGTACTAAGATAAAAAATATTCATGAAGATGATTTAATGTCACTTGAATTGAATTTGTTGATCTTGAAATTTAGAATGGAATCAAGGATGCCTTTACAAATGCATGGATCTATTAATTCCACTCCTAGATCTTCAATGTTGTTATGCTTGACTGAACACGTGCTATGAAATATGAATGAATAAGGCTGGAAAAAGGATCTTCTTTCTTTCTCGAGAACTTGTCTACTTGGCCATCCTGGAAAAGAAACTTTCAACAATAGAAAATATTGCCTTCAAATTTCCTTGGATGGTTGGAGAGAGACTAGATATTGGATGCTTTCCTTCAAATCCTGAATTAGCTTGATTGCTTGAATGCAAAAATAATTATTATGGATCCTAGTTTTGGTTCTTCAATTTTTTCTTGTGGTTACTAAAATGAGGAGAGATGGGGTGTTTATATACCTTATCTGACATTTCAAGATTCAAAATTAAGCCAGGCCAACCACATGATGCAATTTCCCACTGAAACATCACAAAGGGTCTCTATTCCAAATTTGGGCCCATTCCCTTGGGAACAAAAAGCCTTGGGCATTTTGTTCCTAAGAAAAAGAAATAAAATTTGAATGGGAATTAAAGAAGATAGGATAGATGTCAAATCAGGAAAAAAGAGGTAGTTGGATCAATTATAACAGCTATGAAATACTGAAATCTCCAAAATGAGGCCCAACCGAGCATCTAATCATAGGTGCTAACTTTTTAGGATGGTACATGTATCCCCCACTTTAGCGGGAGTATGAAACAAACTCATGCCCATGGTAAAGTAGATCAATGCATTGGAAAAAAAATTATCAAGGTAGAGGAGACAAGGAAACACCAATCCCCTATTGGGAAGATGCACCTATCTATTGGAAGACATATTTGTTGGATGTATTGTCATTAATGTCAACATATCTGTTGGAAAATTTGGTGTGGTGTAGTATGTTGAGAGGTTTGGTGAGGTTAGGTTATTGAATAAAAAATGGTCGTGCATGTTTTAGAGATTATATACGTAGTTTATGTCAAGTTATAGAGGTGAACAATATTATATGGATATAATAGGAGGACATGTATGGTGACTGGTTCTTACATTGTCTGCCAATGTTGACAATGTGACAGAAATAGGTTTAGTGTACACATCCAGGTTGATATTTTTATTTGTGCATTTAAGTGTATGTTTGGGATATTTAAAAGTTTCATGGTCTGCAAGGCATTTTTCAACAGTTACAGTGGATGTTGACAATTTTTTTGAGGTTTAACATGAGAGATGCTGACAAATCTGATGATTTGGATGGGTTTTGGTATTTTAAGGTTATTCATGATGCATATGAATGTTCTTGGGATATATCTTCTAATTTCATGGTCCAAATTGATTGTAGTGATAAATTTGAGGATTTTTTAGTCAGTGATAATTTTCCTTATGTTCTTAGCTGACTTGATCAGTAAAACATTTTGTGGAAGTTTGAGGTGTGATTTGTTGAAAGTGTTACATGCTTGAGGTTGTTGATAAGAGTCCTTTCTATGTTTTGGAGGTCAAAAATGAATTTGAATTATCATATTTGGTGCATGGAATTGGATTTTAAAATTGAGATGGAGTTGACCTTGTTTAATTTTCAAGGTTAATAAATTATGTATATTTAGGGAAAAATATTTTGTTGCGGATGTGTGGAAGTTTTTGGAGAGAAAGTGTGTATATCTATAGAATGTTGAATCGCTCATCTATAGGTGGTAGAGAGGATTTGAAAATAGATATGATTATTCTTCATTGAAACTAACCAAAGCATAGGGTAGATGCTAATATATACAATTCACAAAATTTTAGATTGTAGTCTAATTGATCATTGTAGTGGTCTTGTAAGGAAGTAGTCCTTCCTAGGATTATATCCCTTCTATATTTGTGTATTGAGCTCTAGGTAGTGTGCCTGAATGCATGTGCATTCCCATTTTTAATATGTGTTATACTTCTCACAAGGTATAGTTCATATTGTGGGTTCCATCCCCACTGTGGTTTTTCCCCTAACAGGGTTTCCATAATAATAATCAGTGTTATGTGTTTTGGACATGTTCTAATTTGTGCATGAAAGTTTAATTCATTTAGATCAAAAATAAGGGTTTAAAGGTTAAATTTTTTTGAAGTATTAAGCTTTGGAAGACCTGATTCACCCCCACCCCTTGATAGGTCATTTTAATGGAATCTTTTAGATACCTTAGAAGAACTTTTGCTAGGTCCTTTCTTATGTTTTTTGTTATTATTCCAAGACTTTATGCTCTAAAAATGTTATTATGTGGTAGTCAACCACTGAACCTATGTCATGGACATATTCTACTTAATATGCTTTATCAGGATGAATATGCTCTATTTTATTGCTATGAAATTATGATCATGTTTTATGAATGAATTGACTTCTTGAGAAATAGATAATGTATGTACTTTGAATAAATGTCATGAATGGTTTTATCCTAACGCTGTTAATGCAACACATCAAAATAGCAACTATCATCTTGTTCAGGTGAGCATGTCTATGTGCTAGCGGCTTGACTCGGTCCTGCAGCAGACATACACGGATGAAACATCAGTGTAACAGTGGTGGAAGGTTTCTAGATTGATCTAGGTGGAGATAGTTGAGCGAAGACTTGGAAAGTGAAATAATTTCCTTGACGAAATCTAGGAGAGAGTGGAAAGTTAGATATTTTGTCTACGTAGTTCTTTCCTCTCTTCTTGACCGATTCTATTTCTTGTTTTCTAGTTTTCCTTTCTGTTAGATGGTTGTAATAAAAGCTCTGCCTTTTCTTAGGGCATGTGGAGTTTAGCAGTTAGATGTTTTTCCCTTTAAATAAAGCCCCACTCCCGTGTGAGAAAGGAGGGCAGTTGTATTATTATTATAGTTGCATTCAGTTATTTCATTGTTGTTGAAGAATTCTTGTACTCTTTTATTCAAGTTAATGAGAAAATGAAGTTTTGAGTTCAATTCTGTGTAATTGAGTGTTCTGGGTACTCACCCAAGGGGGCCCACTTGGTGAGGAATACATATTTTAGATTCATTCTAATTATCTCACTTTCCTACATTTTTATTATTCAATTCCTATGCTGAATAGCTCCTGCAGCCAGGACAGCTACTGCTTCCTGTAGTGGAGTGGCAGAGTAACTAAGGCATTATAGTTGTTTGTGTGCACTCTTCCATCCTACTAGCAACATTCATTTCCATCATTTATTTTCAAGTATCTAGTTTCATAGCAATAGTTTATATTTCCTTTAAGTATTCATTTCATGCAGCGATAGTATAGTTTCCTTTAGAAAGCATTTATTTCCTGCAGCCATAGAGTAGTTCCTTTCCAACATTTATTTCCTGTAGCAATTATAGAATGATTGGTTGAGAAAGTGATTGGTGCATATATTGTGTTGGCCTATTTCAAGTAACACGTCCCTGGGTTTGACATATTAAATGATTTTATTATAAATTGGATGAAGTGCTTAGTTGGATGTCCAATCCCTGAGTTAAAGGATTATGCCTAGTTTTTGAGCCTTTATAACAAGCGATCATTTTTGGCGCTACTGCCAGGGATGGTGTCAAGCCTGGTTCTTATTCAACCATTCCTAGGATTTTTTTTCATGCTTTCATTCCATGTTTTAAGTAGATTAAGCCTTATCTTTACAAAGCAAATCACTATTCACATCATTCCATACTATCTGCATGCATAATAGATGAAGAGACGCCTGAGGAAGGTACTTGCCAAATCCACACCACAACCTATTTGAGGAAGAAAACTAGTTTGTTGATGCTATTGTTGAGCTCCTTGAAGCCCCTTCTGATGACATTATTTTTCCATTAGTATACTCAGATGAAAAACACAGACAGAAAGCATCACCGGTGAACCATAAGCAGTACCGGTGAATTGCAAGCATACCTGACAGGACAAAGATTTTTGAGAAAAATCTTAGTATAAAATTGACAAGCTTCACCGACGAAGAAAAGCTTCATTGGTGACATAGTTTCCAGAACAACCCGACAAGAATAGACAAGCATACCCAATGACATGTTCAGAGAAAGGAACACCGACAACCAAGAACACCGACCGCCAGAACCGACAGTCAGAAAAGCCACAAATTATGGATCTGATTTATACACGGCAGATAAGACAAAGTTATTCTATTTTGTAGAATTGTTTTTTTGTTTTTTTTGGTCATGCAAGCTTTATGTAAATGCTTTAAAGAATCCTAATGGATCTAAAGCATATCTAACTACAGATCAAGATCAAGTTGTATATCTTGAATCTAGAGTTAACATGCGAATACATGAATCAAGAATTGAACCTAAGCTAGTATAAATTGACGTTCATACTCAATTGTGAGAATGTGAATTCTTAATAATTGATAGCCATGAAGAGAATCTAAGGAGCAGAAGGCAGAATTCATGCAAAGAGCAGAAATAGAGTATATCAGCTATCAAGAACACACAGAGGCTACCGATGAGTAGATAAAGGTAATACTCAATCATGGAAGGATGATTAATAGTATTTTTGGAACTTTATAGGATCTGTTATTAGAAATTGAAGATTGCATTTATTATCAGATCAAAGACCTATGTAGTTTCATTCTAACAAGTGCATCACATCTAAAATCCTTTTATAGAAGGTGGACTTAACCATCTTTTGTAAATCTCTTAATAGAGTGCACACTAAACAGTCTTGCTAAAAGCTTCAAATGAAGTAGATCTTAATAGGTCTCTATTGTAATACTCCTAACAGGGTAGGTCATCAGAAGTGACCAAATCGTAAGCCTTAACTGGCTCTTCTTATCTATAGATAGTGAAGTTTGTGGGTAACAATCCCCATCGCATTTTTTACTTCCTTAATAGGAGTTTTCTGTGATATCATATCTTGTACCATGTGTTATCTATTTTCATGAATGGTTCTATTATTGTTACATATCAGAAAGATCGTATGATATGATTTCATATGTATAAAGAAAGATGAGCAGCTAGATAAGTTAAATTACAAACTGATGACAAAGGGTTAATGAGCTAACCAAGAAAAGTTTTAGAGGTACTGATTCACCCCTCCCCTCTCAGTACATCATCTCAATATAATTCTAACAATTGGTATCAGAGCCTAGTCTCTCTCTTGAAAAGCTTAAAGACTTGAGAGAGAAGATCAGAACAATGGATAAGTTCAGACTGGATATGACTATTGAGAATGATCAGCTTCAGATGCAAATAAACTTTGAACAGTATAAGGAGGCAAAGATAAAGCTGAGAAAACTTCTTGATGAAAGACAGATTATGGCAACCAGGCTGAATGAGAAAGACTACAAAGAAAAAGAAATACAAGAGTACTTTGAAACAACAAAATCATCATTGAGAAAAGCTTCAGATGCGTCAGTTGAAGAAATTACAAGTATGCAAGAGATCAATCTACATCTAACAGATCAAATCAAGATGCTGCAAATTGGTCAAGAGACTCAAATGGTAAAAATGATTGATGTTATGAATGATGCAAGGAAAGCTGAAAATGAAAGAACACTAGCCATTGATGATAGGAGGAAAATTACAGAGAAGCTACAAGATAAAGAATCAGAGATTCAAAGGCTCACTGAACATCACCATGAGGTCACCAACTAGATTATTCTTATGAGTCAAGAAGCAAACAGATTAAATATAGAACTCATAGAAAGAATACAGACTATTGATGAATTAAGGGAAGAAAATGAAAAATTAAAGCATGAAATCAGAGTTTAGATTCAACATAATGAATTAATCAAAAAGGCCGAGGATCGCAACAAATGGATGGATGATTTTCTTGATGGACAAAGAAGAGTCAACAACTACATAGGATTAGGGTACAATGAGAATGAAGAATCCTCAAATCAATCTGATAAGAGGAATGCTTTCACAACCCCAAGATGTAAGAAGCTGTCATGAAATCACTCTAGAAAACCTGGCCACACCACAAACATCTGTAGAAGCAAAATGAAAGGTATTTCTCAAGCACAATCTACTTTTATTGGTAATTGTTATAAATGTCAAAAGAAAGGACACAAGGCACATGAGTGCAGATCCAAAGTGTTAAATCCAAAGAGAAAAACCTATATGGACAAGTATTGTCCTACATGCAAGATGAATGGGCATACACATAAGGAATGCTAGAGAAAGAATAACAAAGCATGGACTCCAAAGGAGAATGATAAAAGCTACAAACCAATAAGAAAAGGTAACTCATATGTTTGGGACTATAACACATGGGTAAATTGCACAACATGTGGAAGGTATGGTCATATTGCTACCAACTATATGAGAAAATGGACCAGAAGGTCAAGAGGATGGTCCAGCCCAGGTATGACATGTTTACACTGTCATAAAGTTGGACATGTGATAAAAGATTGCAAAGACCAATTGACAGACACAAACACTCATCCCAATGGAAACACCATTGATGACATCAAAAGAATGAGAAACAAGATGTGGGTAAAAGCCAAAAACACTGAAGGTGCTAGTACAAGCAATGCAAATGGTGACACCCCATCCACTAGATCTGGTGACATCACTACATCTAACTGATTGCACAAGTAAGTATGGAACTACATTATCACAAGTTTTACTATGCACCATTTCCATTACACATAGTTTATATTGTTATATAGGCATGAATAAAGATGCAATATACTGTTACTTGATAATCTACTATGAAGAAACCATCGGTTATTGGGCACAATCTACATCGGTTAACACACATAGAAAATACATGCAATACTTACCGAAATGTATTGGTCATTACAAAATTTGTGTTTAACCCAACGATCATTGGTATACACTGAATTTACAAAAGTTGTTGTTGCAATGTCACCGACGATCATCGGTGAAGTCTCCAACACTGCTAAGCTACCCCAACGCTTTACAAAAACACTGGAGAAGTTATCAAGGCATTTACCGACGGAGGCAGTCTTCATAAACCAACAAAGTTGGTACGCATTAATGACAACTTAGGGCACCAAAAAGCGTATAAAAGCCCAACAGGTAAGCTCATTTTCGCACCTGCGATTTTCGAGCAGAGCAGAGCGATTTTGAGCAGTTTGAGAAGTGACCCAGTAGAAGTCATTCACTGAGCATAAATATTTGAAGGAGGTCACAGACATTCTGTAAGTTCATTTACTCACCGATAAGCACTGTTTTGATTTACGGAAAAGCCCTAAAATCTTAAAAATGATGGCATCAAATTCTAGGGTAGAGAAACTTAAGGACGAAAAGAAGAAACCATTTAACCTTGTTAAAAGAGGGGCATGTGCTAAACTAAAATATAAGTTACATCCTGAGATAGCCTTTCAACCAGACAATTTTGGAGCTTTCTCCCGAATCCCAGCTAGGGTTTTTTTGGTCGAGGACGTTAGGTCCTATATACACTGCAAGATCTTGAAGATAGGACATCTGGACCTAGAAAACTCATATAAGGCACTTTGTGATGATGGTGGAAAGCTAAAAGAAGAGCATAAACACTTAGAAGTGAAAGGTCTGACAAATGCACTTCATTTCTTGAAGGTTTTTAAGATAGAGTGGATTAAGATTATTCTAAGCAGAGTACATAACAACACTTTGTGGTTGAACAAGCCAAAGGCTATAAAAAAAGATGTTATACATGTAGTGAAAGGCTATCTAACAACCGAAAAACCTCAGGCTCACAAGCATCCTTCTATTGTAGAAGTGGAAAAGTTAAACGGAGCTAAATCAGACAAGAGGGCATTGAAGGTAAACACTATCACTGATGTTGAGCTAAAATTTGGTGCTTGCGTAGTTGGATATAAGATATTTCAAGCTAGCAGAATGAACAACATCTCTAGCATAGCAATGAGCACAGCCTACAAAATCATCAAACTGGGAAAGAAGATGGATCTAGCAGAGATCCTATTGCATCAATTTGAGGAGAACATGTGCACCATAAGGTCTTCACGGACAAACACATGTAAGTTCAGTTCCCTCATATTATGTATATTCTTCTACTTCGAAGAGCACTTTCCTTCAATTGGTAAAGTAACATGGGACACCAGCAGACCTATTACCATGTAGATTAATGAATACATTGAAACACTAGGCACAAATTTTGACAATGTAATGAATGAGTACTTTAAGGCAATCAAGGATATGCTACAAGCAAGAAATATAATTCCTGAAAGTCTAATTGAGGAATACAAAGATGAAATTTGTTTTATGGTGGATACTGACTTCACCTACATACAAGCAGTAGTCCCAAGGAAATCTTGGCTAGAAAAGCTTGATTACAAAATCAAATCTGGGCTAGCAAAAGAAATAATAAAGGCATTATTGAATGAACCCATTGACAACAAACAACTGAGATTTGGCACATATGAAGAAGCCAAACATAAAATTAAAAAAACACTTGTTTTCAAGAAGGTTGTAAAGCAGTCTAAGAGAATGGTAAAAAACATAAAGAAGAACTTGAACATATCCTCTGATGGAGAGGAGGAAAAATAGGGTGAGGAAGAACAGAGTAAGGAGGAAGACACCAAAGAATAGCTCCCCATCGATGAAATAGAAGAGCAACAAGAATCAGAGGAAGAGAAATCTGATTCACCACCTCCTCCTCCAACCAAAAAGTCTAGGACAAGAAGCCAAATGGCTAATTATACCAGTCCTTCACCTATGGTAAAAGGGAAGGTGTACAAGAGAAAACCTGCACCTACAAAGGCTAAACAATCACCTAGGGCATCTTCAAAGAGGAGAAAGTATGTTCAGACAGATGAAGAATTAGAGGATATAGCAATAGATGAACCTGACGCTGTCAGACTAGAAAAGGAAAAGGTAAATCTTTCATCACCATCTGAAGATATCGATGACATATGTAAGTACATCTCTGAATCTGCATCTTTTGGACACCCAAAGATCAGAAAATGGTTAAGATGGGATACAAAAGAACAAAATAAGATAGAAGATGCACTAATTGCAAAAATGTGCAGACATTATCATGTCCCACTACACTTCAAAAAACAAGATGTTCCACAAGAACTCTTGGATAAGATATCCTCAAGATTCACTTTTGCACTTCATGAGGAGAAGAGGATAAGAGAAAGAGTACTAGTCTCTCTTATGCCTCCTAAATCAACAAGAGAGGAAATCAATGAAGTCATGAAGAAATATACAAAGAAATTCTCACCTAAACAAAGAGCTTACAAATTTATTCAAGAAAAACTTATAGAGCTGGAGGAAGACACTCACAAAATGTGGAGTGGTATACTAAAACCTACAGAGACAAACAATCCTACAAAGGAACCTATCAACACAACTGGTCACTCAATAATTGAGCTGGACGATGAAGAAGTACAGATAACAGGGCAAAAACAAATAGATGTTATAGATGAAGATTGGTCAAAAGATGGCCAACATGATCAAGCACCGGATAGTCCCATCCACATTAACTTGGAGGATGAAGAAGTTGCCAAAGAAGATCTAACAATTAAGGGTAACTTAGATGTGGATATTAACAATAATTCATGGTTAGACAACATTTTCAACACCATTACAGAAAAAGACCCTACAATAGATATACAAAAAGATGAAGATATCACTTCCACAAGGGTTAATACCGATGAAAAGGACAAAGCTATTGACAATGCAACTGCCAATACGCCTACAAATATGAATATATTGATAGATGCTATCGATATACAGTCCAGCCAGGACAAATCATCCAAGAAAGATGATGATATACCCAAAGATATGGGTATAGAAGAAAATCAAGGTGCATCAAATACTCCAAAGGATATCGACAAAGAAATGAAGGATGACACCGATGAGCAGAAAGATACATCAAAACAATAGGAGAAAGAGGCAGAGAAAACTATAGAGGATACCTTAAAGAAGATTGTAGAGAAAGAAAAGGAAGAGAATGTAAAGAGACATGAGGAATTAAAACAAAAGGAAGACTCATCTATTGAAACACCCAAGGAACATGAGGAGACATCTTCACAAAACTGGCCAGTGATTATAGAATAGGTACAAAAGGATGCCTCATCCTCTAAACACTCACCAACTAAATCTACTCAATCTCAAGCCTTGCAAATAGTATTACATCAATCTGCCACTACCAACCAGCCAAAGAAGAAGAAGAAGAAAATAGTAAAGAAAGACATATTGGTTGTAACACTTGATGAAGTAATTGAAGTTCCAAATTGGGACATTACCACTTTGAACAGTGACAAACTTCAAGAGTTTGGAGTGCTTTGTCAAAGGAAAGCCATACAGAAGAAGATGATCAAAGACACAGAGAAAACATGGCACTTGAAAAAGCCAAAGAAATACTCCAACAACTGGTTTCTGAAGTAAAGATTGATGAAAATACTTTAATTAAGGACCAGATTGTTGATCTTACCGATGCTATAATAGACCAAGGGATAGAAGCCAACCAAGCAATGGAGGAACAAGCAGAGAAGAAATATCAATACAAGCTAATTGATAAGATAAGCCAAGAAGTGGCATTAAACAAGGTCAAGCTCTCCGAACTAAGTGATGAATTGGAGCCAATGATTGCTGAAGCAATAACCTTAGTTCAAAAAATGTGCACACTTGACAAATTTGCAAAGGAGAATAGTGACAAGCTTGCAGAAATTGATGCAAATGTCACTAAGAATGCACAAAGCCTAACCTCACATGCAGATAGCATAAAGGCACATCATGACACAGTAATTGAGGTAAATAGTCTAAGGCAGGAAATATGGGATGCTAAAACCCAATTTAGAGGTGAGATCACAGAACTCCAAGCTCACATCTTACCAAATCTAACAATACTTCAACAACATATTTCAGAAGCTAGAAATCTTATAGCAACCCTAGAGATGTCTGTAGTAACATCTATGATATTCATGTAAGAATTTCACTAGAGCACATGGCTCTAGAAATGCTAAAAGAAAAATGGGAGAAGATGATGGAGGAAATCAAATCCTCACATTCCCACCTTTTTGAGAAGTTGTAAGTACATTTGTCTTTAGAATCAAAAAAGGAAGAAAGACAATGTATATAGCTATGTACAATACATATATCCAGACAATAGATATATCCAAAAAAAAAGAATCAAAAGGATAATGGATATGTATATATATACTTACACTTACTGGCACATACATAGGGGGAGTCATTCAAATGACTAAGGTAGAAGTATACACAGGTGTACATACTAATACACACAGTATGTTGCACGTATCATGTTTTTGATACTAATGTCAAAGGGGGAGATTGATGACATTATTTTTCCATTAGTATACTCAGATGAAAAACATAGACATAAAGCATCACCGACGAACCACAAACAGTACCGGTGAATTGCAAGCATACCCGACAGGACAAATATTTTTGAGAAAAATCTTAGTATAAAATTGACAAGCTTCACCGATGACATAGTTTCTAGAACAACCCGATAGGAACATAAAAGCATACCTGATGACATGTTCAGAGAAAGGAACACTGACGACCAAGAACACTGACCGTCAGAACCGATAGTCAGAAAAGCTGCAAATTATGGATCTAATTTATACACGGTGGATAAGCCAAAGTTATTCTATTTTGTAGAATTGTTTTTTGTTTTTTTTGGTCATGCAAGCTTTATGTAAATGCTTTAAAGAATCCTAATAGATCTAAAGCATATCTAACTACAGATCAAGATCAAGTTGTATATCTTGAATCTAGAGTTAACGTGTGAATGCATGAATCAAGAATTGAACCTAAGCTAGTATAAATAGATGTTCATACTCAATTGTGAGAATGTGAATTCTTAATAATTGATATCCATGAAGAGCATCTAAGGAGAAGAAGGTAGAATTCATGCAAAGAGAAGAAATAGAGTATATCAGCTATCAAGAACACATAGAGGCTACCGACGAGCAGATAAAGGTAATACTCAATCATGGAAGGATGATTAATAGTATTTTTGGAACTTTATAGGAACTGTTATCAGCAATTGAAGATTGCATTTATTATCAGATCAAAGACGTATGTAGCTGCATTCTAACAAATGCATCACATCTAAAATCCTTTTGTAGAAGGTGGACTTAACCGTCTTTTGTAAATCTCTTAACAAAGTGCACACTAAACAGTGTTTCTAAAAGATTCAAATGAAGTAGATCTTAACAGGTCTCTACTGTAATACTCCTAATAGGGTAGGTTATCAGAAGTGACCAAATTGTAAGCCTTAATTGGCTCTTCTTATCTGTAGATAGTGAAGTTTGTGGGTAACAATCCCCATCGTAGTTTTTACTTCCTTAACAGGAGTTTTCTGCGATATCATATCTTGTGCCATGTGTTATCTATTTTCATGAATGGTTCTATTATTGTTACATATCAGAAAGATTGTATGATATGATTTCATATGTATAAAGAAAGATGAACAACTAGATAAGTTAAATTACAAACTGATGACAAAGTGTTAATGGGCTAACCAAGAAAAGTTTTAGAGGTACTGATTCACCCCTCCCCTCTTAGTACATCATCTCAATATAATTCCAACACCTTCATCATCCTCATCTTCTGAGGGTGACTTTCATGGGTTCTTCCAAGAACAACTAGAAGCCAATCTATTTGTTGAAGACTTTTCCAATCTAGAACTACAAAATCCTCAAGAAGAAAATCCTTGGCAGTTAGTCATCTACCAACCTTAGAACCCCTATCAAAATCCACCTCTACAACAATGAAGAATGGCTAATCATACTACATTTCCTTTCCCTATCTCTGATCAACAAGATAATAACAACCTCAAAAATGTTCCCTCTTCTGCTCTTCCAAAATTTTATGGCCTTGTCATAGAGTACCCAGATACCTTTCTCTTTGAGTTTTATATCCTTTGTAGGAGCTATGACTACACCACTGATTCCCATAGGCTTAAGCTCTTCCCTGCAACACTTAAATATTCTGCATTGTGATGGTTTATGGGCTTAGGATAGGATGGTGTCCATAATTGGGATGAAATGAAGGATGCTTTCTTGCTGAAATATAAGGAGTATTTTTGAGGGAATGATATGTGAGGGGATGACATCTTTAAGATGTCATAGAAGGAGGATGAGAGTCTTGAGGATTATGTCTTAAGGTTCATGTTCATTTTGTAGAAGAATACTCAACACAAGCTCAATGAAGAATTTTAGAAGTTCCTCTTTTTGTGAGGCATTCATGATGGAAGCACATAAGCACTAGACCTAATGGCTAGAGGAGATATCACCCAGGCATCATGGGATGATATCTGCAAGATCTTCCTTAAATATTCAAGAGCCGCTATTAAGAAAGGAAGAGGATATAGGTCCACTCTGGGAAAGTCCAATGGTGTTGGTGCTTCACGGACTGAGATAACCAATATCTTGTCCAATTTTAAGCAAGATATCATCAAAAAAATGGCCACCCAGTTGGACACCATGTAGGCTAAGAAGAAACATGAGGAAGCAGAGGCCATGCTAGCAGAATTCTTTCCACATTGTAGACAGAAGAAGAGAGACTGCAGATGCAAATTGGTTGCTAACATGGATACTACACAAATTTCAACTGATTACAAACCAGTTGAACCAGAGGATGAGTAGTTTTTATTTATTTCTTAGTGATGACCATGGATACAAAGACAAGGTATGCCCTAGGATCCTCTTTCATTTAGTTGTCCTTTTTATAATAATCAATGGCAACCCCCCATGAATTACCAAAATCCTCCCTAGAATAATTCCCAGAATCAGTGGCAGAATTACCCCAATCCACAGTGGCCAAACCCTCAAGGAGGTTGGAAACAACCTCAAGGGGTGTGGTAGCCACCACAGGGTAATTGGTGGCAAACCCCATAGTGGCGAAGCGGCCAGTAATGGCCAAATCAACCACAAGGATTTTTGCCACCACCTATGTAGCCTCCACAACAACAAGCTCTTTTGCCACCGCCTACAACTACTAATCCACCTCCTAAGCCTACTCAGTTACCTACATAGCCATAGCCAAACCCTAACAATTGACCTCCTCCACCACAAAAAAATGTGTATGCTACAGACTAGTCGTAGTATCCCATGCAATACCCTGCGTATGCAATTAACCTCGATGATATTCACCTGTGGTCCAGTAACACTCTGCCTGCACCTAAGCCTCCTATAATCACTAAAATGACTTATGAGGAGCACAATCAACCCAAAAATCCATCTAATCTAGTAGCCCCCGCATCACCAGCTAAGACCAATTAGCCTACCATTCCTCCTTTCCCACAAAGATTGCAGTAGAGCAATTTGAAGACCACTGATGAATCAACTTTCAATCTCCTAGATCAACTAAAGAATTTCAGCATCAAAATTCCCCTTTTCTAGGAAATCAAAGATGTTCCCACATATGGGAAAGCCATTAAGGAATCTTTCTTTAAAAATCCTGGCTGCAAGAAGAAGGATCCCTAGACTATCCATATCTTGCGAAAACTAACAGATAACATGTTAGGGAAGCTTACCATCCCAAAATATTATG
This sequence comes from Thuja plicata, assembly GCA_018584345.1. NCBI lineage: Eukaryota > Viridiplantae > Streptophyta > Pinopsida > Cupressales > Cupressaceae > Thuja > Thuja plicata. Next base: position 3,468,480 of record MU227120.1, on the reverse strand, counting down.
ACCCTGGCAGCCCTTTTGTCGAGGTCATTATTAATGGGACTACTATAAAAAATGCCTTGATTGATCTTAGAGCTGCCATTAATGTCATGACCAAGGACATTATGCAACACCTTGGTATCACCAACCTCTACAATACACCTACTATCTTGTAGCTCACAGACAGTTCGACTGTAAAGCCTGATGGAGTGGTGGAGGACATTGTGGTTGACCTAGACTCTTGGTCCTACCCTACAGATTTCATGACCCTCTCACCAAAATCTACCCCAGGAGGCTATCCAATTATTTTGGGATGTCCTTGGTTGTCAGTCAGGAGATATGACCATTTCTGATGGCTAGCACACCAAAACCTTGGCCTTGTATCCTCCTGCTCAACCTCAGATGGAATTAGCCTCTCCCATATGGCCAGATGTAGGAGAGGAAGTTGAAGTTATTAATTCAATCTCCCAATTAATGATGTTAATAAGGGAATCCTTCCTACAACTTTAGGAGGAAGATAAGGTAATCACGAACATCCTGCATAACCAATATCGATCAAACTTGGACCCTTTGGATAGTTCCTTCCAAAACTACTCCCTGCAGCCGCTGTACTCTAACTACCAAATATCTTCCCTTGTATACAACCAAATCTATTATCAAATGCTTCCTTATGAGATCCAATTACCCTCATTGACCGATGCATCTATGGTAGAGCTCACAATGTTAGGAATAAGGTGTCTCAACCTTGGATAATTCCTATTCTTATTATTTGTTTTGTAAAATGTATTTCTTGCAAATAATGTAATTAAGTGTGAGTGTACATGTCTAGTTGGCATGTTGATGTGTCACTCCACTTGATGTGTTAGCATATTGAATTGTGTGTAAGGAGATCATGGCTGAAACGGTTATGACAAATTCCTATGACACGTAAGAGCTATTTCTAGGAGATTTCAATGACAGGTGAAGAAATGCAATGACATGTGGCAATTGATAAAGTTGAGTACTGTACACTCTTCCAATCCATGGTTCCTATTTTTTCAGAGAATGGTAAAACCCTAATATGGCTATCTTTGGGAGTTTCCCTAAAAAGGAAAGTGCAATGATATAAGCATTTTTTTTAGGGTTACAGAAAAGGATACAAAAAGAGTGCATTGTTGGTATAATCTGGTGCTACTAGATTTTTATGTGTGTGTCGATTGTCTCCTAAAAGAACTTGCATTGAAAGTGTGTTGTAACCATTGTGTTGAAGATAATACATTGTGTAGGTTTTGGAGTGCTGAGGTTTTTGACCGAAAGGTTTTCCCCAGGGTAAATCATTGTGTCATTCTCTATTTTCTGTATGCATGGTATATGGTTGCAATATCTTTGTTAAAGTAGTTAACGAATCTAAAATTGTAAGGATTTAAAAGAATTTGCACAATAATTTCCTTCAGAGATTAGTGTAGGAAGCTATTTCCGCACCTGAGTTTCCTTACACACAAAGCAACTAGAAGTTTCCTCTGAACGCTACTTAAACATTAATAGAAAACTTTCTCCTCAACATCAAACATCATTGACCAAGCTACTGAAGAATCATGCTACAAATTTTGCCTGGGATTATGCTGATATGAAAGGTCTTGACCCAAAGTTATGCACTCATAGGATCTTCCTAAAGGAGGACAAACCCCCAGTAAGGCAATTTCAAAGACGTTTCAACCCTGCCCTTCGTGAGATAGTCAAAGCTGAACTCCAAAAACTCCTTAAAGCTGATTTCATATATCCTATATCAGATAGCTAGTGGGTTTCCCCACTAGTGATAGTTCCTAAGAAAGGTGGCAAGTGGAGAGAGTGTGTAGACTAAAGAGACCTTAAAAATGCAACCAAAAAGGACCATTTCTCTCTTCCATTCATTGACCAGGTCCTGGATTCTCTAGCAGGAAAGAAATACTTTTCTTTCTTCGATGGGTACAGTGGATACAATCAGATCTAGATTCTTCTAGAGGATCAGGAAAAGACCACATTCACCTTCCCATGGGGGACTTTTTCTTATTCAATTTTGTCATTTGGCCTATGCAATGCTCCTGCTACTTTCTAGCGGGCGGTTATCAATAGTTTTGTTGATATTTCCCATGACTGTATGGAGATCTACATGGATGACTTTACAACTTAAGGGGGCAATTATGAGGAAGCAATGGAAAATCTAGAAAAAGTCCTCACCAGATGCAAAGAACATAACCTGTCTTTGAACAGGGAGAAGTGTTTTATGATGATGCAGGAAGGAGTAGTTTTTGGTCACTACATTTCTTCTCTTGGCATTCAGGTAGACCCGACCAAAAATGAAGTCATTGTTAATCTGTCTACCCAAGCCAAACAAAAGGATGTCAAAAGATTCCTTGGTCATGCTAGGTATTACAGAAGATTCATAAAGGACTTCAGCAAGATGGACAACCCTATGTATTCACTGCTCACTAAAGATGCTGAATTTTTCTGGACATCAGACTGTGATGAAGCTTTCCTGTAGCTGAATTCTGTACTCACTTAGGCACCTGTCACGCGAGGTCCTAATTGGGAAATCCCATTCCACATACATATAGATGCCTTTGATCATGTAGTTGGAGTAGTTCTTGGATAGAAGGAAGGTACACTAGAACATGTCATTTACTTTATTAGCAAAAATATGCAAGGAGTTGAGTTGAACTACATAGTTACTGAAAAGGAGCTATTGGCTGTTATCTATGCTCTGAACAAATTCTGCCATTATGTCACTAGTTACCAAATCTTTGTGCATACGGACCATGAAGCTATTAAGTACTTAGCTAACAAACTTGCCATAATAGGGAGGTTAGCTAGAGGGTTGTTTTTGCTACAAGAGTTTGATATTACCATCATAGATAAGCCAGGCAGATCAAATTTGGTGGCCGATTTTCTTTCACGCCTGTAGAATGTTGATGAACCCATGGAAATCAATGATAGTTTTCCTGATGACCACCTATTCTCCATTGCAGCAAAAGCACCCTAGTATGCTAATATTGCTAACTATCTGGTTTCACAGAAGGTACCTCCACACTTCTCTCCAAAGGAAAAGTGGTTACTAATAGAGAAAATTTTTAACTTTTCATGGATTGTTGATTCTTTATTCTATACTAGCCTCAACCAAGTATTTTGAAGATGCATTTGTGAGGATGAAACTTATGAAATCCTCTAGGCTTGTCATGATGAGCCCTATGGAGGACATTTCTCTGCCAAAAGGATAGCCATGAAGGTACTTAATACTGGTTACTACTGGCCATCCCTCTACAAGGATTCTACTAATTACACTAGGAAGTATGATCGATGCCATCAGATGGGGTGGCCTACTAAATCTGATGAAATGCCACTCTTTCCTTAGGTTGTAGTGACTCCATTTGATAAGTGGGGAATCATTTTTTTTGGTCCCATCACTCCTGCATCTGATGAAAATTTATACATACTTGCATGTACTAATTATGTAACCAAGTGGGTGGAGGTTAGAGCCATGAAGCATGCTAGAGATAACAGAGTTGCACAGTTCCTGTATGAGGAGATATTCACACACTATGGTATACCCCATGAGTTAGTCACTGACCAAGGAGCTCAATTTACCTCAACATTGATTACTGCTCTGATGAACGAGTATAATATTCACCACCAAAAATCAAGCCCCTATCACCCATAGGCGAATGGTCAGGAAGAAATCACTAATAGGGAGATAAAATCTATCCTCACAAAGGCAGTTTAGTTGCACAAGAAATATTGGATTAGTTGCCTCCAAGAAGTATTATGGGCCTACCGCACTACATGGAAAACCATAATAGGGTTTACCCCTTTTGAGTTGGTATATGGAAAAATAGCTGTGATGTCGATTGAGTTTGAACATAAGACTTTATGAATGACATTGCAGCTAAACATTGATCTTACTGAGGTGAAACACAATAGGATCCTATAGCTTAACTAGTTGGATGAGATAAGGAAGGTAGCCTTGGAGCACACAGAGTTGGTTTAGACACAGCGCAAAAAGTGGCATGATTCTCACATCCTTTCCAAACAGTTTTCTCCTGGTGACTGGGTTCTTTTGTATGACTCAAGATTCCAAGGAAACCAAGGTAAGCTTACAACACATTGACTTGGCCCTTATGAGATTATTCATGTTTATTATGACAGATCAGTTCATCTATCTACCATCGACCCTATACATTTCAAGTTACTGGTGAATGGTCATAGGCTCCACCTATACCATAAACCACAGACAAAGGCTGATTTCTTGCAGAAGTTTGAGATTTCTCCTGCATTTGAAGAACCTCCTCCTCCCGTTGATGACTTTCCTACAGCTAAAGGACCTCCTAAAGCTGAAGAACCTCCTCTAGATGAAGACTTTCCTACAGTTGAAGGACCTCTTCCTACTGAGGGCATTCCTGCAGCCAACCAGAGTAATTATTTGCTCTAGTCATCTCTTTGAAAATTTCTCGCATGCAGTCATAATAAAATTTTTGTTTCCCACAAAAATCACTTTTCCATAATAAAAATGTCATTCCATCCACTTTTTCATCATCTTTTTCTTCCATCCACGCATTCACGTCACCTCATTATTGCGCTAGCTCAAATGTTTACGCTACCAACTTCATCAAATCTTTTCGGATTTAAGCATTTAATGGTATAATATTCCAAGGTACACATTACTTTATTGCCTCAAATTTTTTTTTTACTTCATTTAATATGATTATGACACATTGTAATTAATAAGAGTGATTCATCCGTGATTCTGCCGTACATTGGCATGCAAGTGAGGACACTTGTCATTTTTTTTTGTAGGGGGTAGTAAATAGGTTTTTTGTGTATAATAAATGAAATATACCATAAGCTCAAAACTTATGTCATTTCCAAATCAGCTGTCATAATTACCAATCTTTGTCATTACTATTTTTTCTACCTAAATTATACTGAGCCGTCATATCATAAATTATGATTTGACAACCCCTGTGTGTAAATTATCGAAACCAGCCCTATTTTTAACTCAAAATTTTATCTTAACTTCACATCATTATTTTAAAACCTTTTTTTTGTCTTTTCTACCCAAAAATACTATAAAACTTTCATCCCAATTTTAGGCACATCAGAGAGATTTTCAACAAAAACAGAGTAAAGAGTATTAGTGGAGTAAGGAGATTTTTGAGTTTCTCAGACATTGTTGGGATTTCAAGTAGAAGAATGGGTGGTTCTCCTATATGACATGAACCATCAAACCACCTGGTATTGTTAGAAGACTAGGATAACATTCAAGTTTTTAACAGAGTAGGTTACCTCACCTATTTTGTTAGGTTAAATGGGTATGATGAAGATACGACATTGGAATTTCTGAGAACATACAGCCATTGAGTTCCATATGTTAAGGGGTTGTGAATTGAAGATTTGGAAGCACAAATTGCTAAAGTCTCTGGACTTCCATCTATAGGTGAAGCATTTCCACATGGGCACAACGCACAAACAACCAGAGTAGAATTTCCATTGCTAGTAGACAACCCAATGGATTACAGTAAACAAGGAGTAAAGCAAACATCTCTTCCAAGGAAATTTCCTCAGTTGGTCATTCATGTCATAAGGTACATTACCTGTGAGGGCTGTTTTTCCTTCTTGCATGTATTTCACTTTAAATTGTTGAGCCATTTACAAGATAACCATTTAGTAAATGTTCCAAATTTTCTTTACGCCATTTTAAACTTAAGTGCTGAAGAGGTGCGGAAGGGGCAGTAGAATGCAATGATCCACCATGGTTTAATTAAAATATTGGTGGAAAGGTCACTGAGGGATGTCTCTCCCATGTCCTAGGATAGATTTATTCAGGCACCTCATGTTGAATTGCATGGAGAGGGGCCACGGCCTGAGAATCAAGAAGAACAGGGAAATAACCCCGATGAGGAAGAAGAATTTGGTGAACAAGATGAACCCTTGAGGAATTCTTCTCCTTTGGGAGTTAATGAGAAAAATGTTCCCTCCAGCCATCCAAACCCTACTTCAGGGAGCAGAGAAACTGAGGTTCCTACAGTTTCTTAGCAAAAGGATAAAAAGGGCAAAGGCAAAGAAAAAATGCCAGAATATATGAGTCGAGATATTCCTATGTCTACTATTTCTCCTGTAGCCACACCTACCGAGAAAAGGAAACTTTCACATAAGAAAACTGCAACCTCTACTAATACCCCATTGTGTAGAAGTGTTCATTTGAACATGACACAACTAGATGACAAAAGTTCTCATGTTACAGTTGACGATTCTCATGTCTCCTCGGAGGAACCCTTACAAGAACAACCGCAAACAAATAGTCCTATTACCGAATGCTAGGGTATGATGGAAAAGGCTCATGTAGCTACTAAGGCTATTCCAGAAGTAGAATGTGTAATATCAGAAGTAGCATAGCCTAAATTTGCCAGAAGAGAATATTCTTCTCTACAGGAAGGTAATCACGGGGAAAGGCCCCTTGTTGCAGAAAATATGCTAGTTTGTCCAAAGAAAGAGGAAGACCCACAAGCTGTCATGGTGGTCCCACATCAGCAACCTAAGGAGGTAACTGTTCACTCTCTATCGATTGACTATTTCAATGCAATGCAATATCAGAAATTCATGTGGGAACTGGAAAAGACAAAATTACAAAGGGAGATTGAAAGAAAATAACAAGAAATTGAATTTCTATAGAATAAGGTAAATAACATTGCAGATATAATTCTAGAATTGTTGGAATGCATTCCACCACCATGGGTTTATGCCCTATGCCTCAAGGAGTAGTTTTTTTGTTTAAATTAATAAAAGTCCTCCAGGATGTTACCTCAGGCATAGAAATCCCACTGAATATATGGCTACATACAACACATCACCTGATTGTGTTTAGAATCTCCTATGTGAATTGTACATGCACAATTATGTTGTTCCTTTTAATACTGACTGTAACCCCCTTCATTTTATTGGTGATATACATTTGTCTGCCCTTGTTTCCTAGATTCAGAATGAAATAAATTATGGTGAGCAATTACATAAGTAAATAATCTTGGAAAAATCTATTTCATTGCCCCTACGTCCTAAAAATTGGTCACCATGATGGATTTACTATGACTGGTTGCAAATTATGTATGGATTTCATGATTTTGCACCGAGGAAACAGATTCTAGAAAGCCATGAGGAAGATTTCTTGACATTTGAAAAATTGTCATTATCAAACAGTGACAGGGTCGCTGAAGGGTTAAAATAGAGATGGGAAAGACTTCCCCTGGTACTTAAGAAGGCAAAGCCACACAGTCTGATTAACTTGTAGGCTACAATATAGCATGTTAGTTGGTATATATGCCAGGGAAGAAAACCATGGCCCAAGCAATGGTTTCCACTCACCTTCCAGCCTCCCCTACATTTATGGCCATTGTATAGTTGTGTGGATGATGAAATAGATGAACAACATGAACTGAGAAGACAGGTAAAGATGGAGCACACAAATGGGTTCTACTGGCATGTGGGAACCTCCATGGTTGGAGAAACATAGAAAGGAGAGCTTCAAGTTCTTGCCAAGATCCAGAATGTCTCAATGCCTGAGGACTGGTACTAGTTTTCGTAGGGAGCAGAATGATAGGCCATTTTAATGGCATCTTTTAGATACCTTAGAAGAACTTTTGCTAGGTCCTTTCTTATGTTTTCTATTATTATTCCAAGACTTTATGCTCTAAAATTGTTATTATGTGGTATTCAACCACTGAACCTATGCCATGGACATATGCTACTTAATATGCTTTATCGGGATGAATATGCTCTGTTTTATTGCAATGAAATTATGATCATGTTTTATGATTGAATTGACTGCTTGAGCAATAGATAATGTATGTACTTTGAATAAATGACATGAATGCTTTTATCCTAATGGTGTTAATGCAGTGCATCGAAGTAGCAACTATCATCTTGTTCAGGTGAGCACGTCTATGTGCTATTTTCTTGACTCGGTCCTGTAGTAGATGCACACAGATGAAACATCGGCGTAATAGTGGTGGAAGGTTTCTGGATTCATCCAGGTGTAGACAGTTGAGAGAAGACTTGGCAAGTGCAATAATTTCCTTGATGAAATTTAGGAGAGAGTGGGAAGTTAGATATGTTGTCTACGCAGTTCTTTCCTCTCTTCTTGACTGATTTTATTTCCTATTTTCTAATTTTCCTTTCAGTTAGATGGTTGTCAGAAAAGCTCCACCTTTTCTTAGGGCATGTGGAGTTTAGCAGTTAGATGTTTTTCCCTTTAAATAAAGCCCCACTCTTGTGTGAGAAAGGAGGGCAATAGTATTATTATTATAGTTGCATTCTGTTATTTCATTGTTGTTGAATAATTCATGCTCTTTTATTCAAGTTAATGAGCAAATGAATGTTTGAGTTCAATTCTATGTAATTGAGTGTTCTGGGTACTCACCCAAGGGGGTCCACTTGGTGAGGAATCTATAGTTTAGATTCATTCTAGTTAGCTCACTTTCTTGCATTTCTCTTATTCAATTCCTATGTTGAACAACTCTTGTAGCCAAAGCAACAGGACGGCTACCGCTTCCTATAGCCGAGTGGCAGAGTAACCAAGGCATTATAGTTGTTTATGTGCACTCTTCCATCCTACTAGCAACATTCATTTCCTTCATTTATTTTCAAGCATCTACTTTCACAGCAATAGTTTAGATTTCCTTTAAGTATTCATTTCATGCAGCAGTAGTATAGTTTCCTTTAGAAAGCATTTATTTCCTACATCCATAGAGTAGTTCCTTTCCATCATTTATTTCTTGTAGCAATTATACAATGATTGGTTGAGAAAGTGCTTTCTGCATATATTTTGTTGGCTTGTTTCAAGTAACATGTCCGTGGGTTTGACATATTAAATGAGATTATTATAAAGTGGATGAAGTGCTTAGTTGGATGTCCAATTCATGAGTTAAAGGATTATGCCTAGTTTCTAAGTCTTTATAACAAGCGATCACCCCCCCCACCCACCTTCAATTGTTCTCTATCATATTCCGTATATCCCCAAAGTGACCTAGGTCCTCGTCAAATCCAAAACTAAGATAAAAGAGAAAACAAACGAAAGAGAGGGAGAGATATAAAAAGATAAAGAGACATGAGCAAGTGGCCTAGTAAGGTATTTTCTTATTATGTCATGCTAAGGGAAAAATGTTTCTATAAAAGATGGAATTGATAGTCTAGTAAGCTATGAGATGATACTTAACCCATCAAAAGGGATCAGTCCTTAAGGAAAATCTATCTCCATTAAGGGATCTAGAAAAATTGGTCAGCCTAAGGCCCAAGTGTAAGCGGTCAGTCAAAGGACCAATGGAAGAAGGAAGAAGGATCAACCTTAGGATCCTCTAAATACTGATCAAGTAATGATAATGTAAAGATGAACATTATGAAATATTTGGTTCCTTAGCCATCTACATAGGAGATTGCTTTGAATCATTGTGTGTGTATAAAATGTGAAATAGGGACTCGAGTGTATGCCCTTGAGTTAAAGTAATTGAAAATGCCTTAACATGAGCAATGTCTTTAATGGAATGTACATGTACCCAAAATAAATTTTTTTACTATGAGATTCCCACAAGAAAGGATAAACCAAGGGAAATAAATTCATAACAAAAGACAGTATGAAATGGATCTACTAACTCTGGGGTTAGTATGATCATATGATAGCTCATGTATATCAAAATTATATCAAAATAAATTATCCCCCAAAGCTAGCAGAACTACAAGCACAATGGAAGGTCACATAAGAGATATGAAGAAGAGTATTTTGGACTGGAATTATGAAGACCAAAAAGAATGGTAGATATCATTTTGTGTTATCCCCAATGAGACAACACAAAGGCACATTTACAAATAGTATCACATGCACAACATAACATGTATACAAAATATAGAAGAAATGACATACAAATAGAGTAATTCCACAATAGGTATATTCCTTTATCACCTTGCACCAATGGAGAAACAAGGGGCATCTAAAGAAATCTAAACAAAACATTTAACAAGAAGCACATCATGAGGGGAGCACATTACGAGAGGAAAACACAAAGGATTCACCACACAAGAGGAGATAATAAAGCATATCACATGTTTGTATCATTTAGGGAAGGTGGAAACACAAAAGAGGAGAAACATTAAGTAGGATAGATGGAGAAATAGCTAGTTCCAAACAAGGACCATGCTCTAAGGATGATTCACTTTATTTGTCACTAGGATCAAGAGATAATTTTTTAGTAAATCTAGCTGGTAAATCATGATTAAAATCAATAAGCTCATATATATCATCAAAATAACTAGCATGAAAATCATTTGCATTAAAAACATTGAAATCATCATCAAGAGTATATTTTTCATCTAAATTAATCAAATTAAGATCTCTAATCCAAATAGAATCACCATGTTGCTTCAATTTCATCCTTTTTAGATCAAGTTCCTCCCTTGGGACGTGCATAGGTTGATCAAAGGAAATCAAAGCATGAGATGGTTTCCTAGGGGAGGAAATTTTTTTGGAAGTATGCACACATGCTCTTGCATGATGTTTATGGCAACATGCAGGATCACAATAGTTATGTTTAGTTTTGTTTGAGATTTGAGATGGTTTAGGATCAATCAACATAGGATCCTTTAATTTTTTAGGAAGAAGAAAAAAAGACACCACACTAGGTTGAGAGATAGAAACTGAAGATCATTTATAAGATATATAGGATTTGCAACTAAATCATAAATAATAGGTGTGGAAGGTGTAGTAAGAATTATAGGTTTAGGGAAAGGAGATGAAACTATAGGAGAGAAATCACTAAGTTCACAAATCTTCTTAATCTTGAATTTTTGATAAGATAAGAATATTTATATTTGTTAAGTTGGACTCGTTGAGGCATGGAAGGCCAAAATAAGTCAAGGTCTAATTTCCCTCAAGTATCTAAATCCTTATAGAGACTATAGTTAATCATGATGATTTCTCCATCATTGGGAAATTTTGAAAACTTGTGGATAGGAGAGGCAATATCTTAGATGGAAGTGATCCAAGGAAGGCCAAGTCTAACTTGAAATTGATTGGAAGTTGGGATGACAACAAAGGCGACATCTAAGGTTTTCTTACCAACTACTAAAGGAAGAGTAATAGAACTATGAGTAGGATAAGTGAAACCATTGAATGTTTTGATTATCACATCAGATTTTTCATAGAAATTTCATTGGATTTGTCTAGTGTAAAGATGTTCTTCAGTCGTAACATTCACGATGCAAGTAGGATCTATAAGGTCTCCATAAGAAGGATGATCACTAATCTTCACAACTATGTAAAGAGGACCATTAGGTTCCCTAATAGTCTTACCAGGATCAAATGTAATGCAAAGATCAAGTTTAAGTTTGGGTTTGGGTTTAGGTTCAAATTGATCAATTAGGTTGACAAATTTTTTGGCTTGGGTACTCTCAGTTTCATATAGGTCACAATGGTAGGAAAATAAAAATGAGTAGATGAAGAAGGAATAGAAGGAATAGATTGAATGATATTAATAGAATGTGAAGGTAAAGGATTGGTATAGATTTGCAAGTTTTGGTTGGGAAGAGAAAAAAAAATTGTTTCTTTGGTCGTTAACACCCTCAATAGATATAGCATTACAATTATTGAGGTCTAAAATAATAGTTTACAAATGGGAAAATCTTTTCAATATCATGACTAGGTTGATGATGTGATGTAAAGATGGATGGTGGGAGGGGCCAAAGGCTCTCCCAACTACCAAACCAACTTGCATAACATAATGCGGAAGCAACAACAACACGGTGAGAGAAGAAATAACAGAGATCCTTTTCATTAATTGATCAAACTCATTACATGTCAGGTTGTAAGGCCCTCCTGATTTGGGCCATATATATTCAATGAATTACATATTGATCTTCATACATGTGAGGTCACAGACTTGCCTTTTAGATATTTCAATACTTAATCTTCTATCTTCTCCAAAATTGATTCTAAACTAAGAACATAGAAAAATACATATACAAGAGTCCACCAGAGAGATCAGCACTCAAATCCATAAGTGAGACGTAGATTTAGGTCCACACAGATCCCAAAGAGAGACCCCATTTTAATTAATCCACAAAAATTAAATACAAAAGTCAACCACCTGATCCAACTCCAAAATAAATAACTCAGAAAAAGGATGACCGAGCAACAGAGTGACTCGAGCAAAGAATAACCCGAGCAACAGAAACATGAGTCAGGCCAAGTATACCCAAGCAACAGAAGACAAACCCAAGTGATAGAAAAATGATCTTGGAAAAAAGCATAATCAAGTGACAGAACTCGAGCAATAGAGTACTTCCCCAGCAACCTCCAAACAAACTAAAGAACAAAACAAACATCTTTTTGGTGGAGTAGGATTGCCAAGGACCCAAGATGCTCCTGCATCAAACACCTAGGGTTACAATAAATGATTCCCTAAATCATGTATCAGGTCCAACCTAAAATGAATCCAACTTAGATTGAGAAATCTAGGATGAGTCCTTAATTAGTCTGTTCTTCCATTTTACCAGATACTCCATGTAGTCCTTTCCTCTTGTACTTCTGCCAATTCTCTATTTCAAAATCTGTTAAACTTCCTCTATCTTCTTCTTAGGATAATCACGTAGTATTGCCACTTCTTCATTAGGCTCATGATATTCATACAATTTTGAAATGTTGAATATAGGTGATATATCCATGTCATCAGGTAATTCAACTTCATAAGCATTTCCACTATCAAATATTCTTAGTATTTTGCAAGGACCAAATTTCTTCATCTTTAATTTACCATATGTTCTAATAGGAAATCTACCTATCTTTAAATGAACCATTACTTCATCACCCACTTCAAATGTTTTATGTCTTCTTGATCTGTCTGCACTATCTTTGTATTTCTGATTTCTTTTCTCCAACTTATGTTTTACATATTCATGCAATGTCTTCATAAAATCAGTAAATTCCTCTACTTTAGTAATTCTTTTCTCTTCTCCAACAATATCTCTCAAGTCTGATATACCTCTCAGTTGTGTTCCATGAACAATCTCAAAAGGTGTCTTTCCAGTACTTCTATTTACTAAACTATTGTATGCAAATTCACCTTGTGCCAACATCAAATCCCAATTACTTGGTGTGTCTCCAACTATCCATCTCAAAAAGTTACCCAAAATTTAGTTTACAACCTCTATTTGTCCTTCAATCTATAGATGAAATGTAGAACTATACTTCTACTCAGTATCCAACTTCTTCCAGAGTGTTCTCCAAAAATAGCTTACAAACTTACTATCTCGGTCAAAGATGATACTCCTTGGTAATCCATGCAATCTGAAAATCTCCTTAAAGAAAAGATCTGCTATATGTACTGCATTTGATTTTTCTTACATGGTATGAAATGTGTCATCTTAGAAAATCTATCCACAAAAACAAATATGGAATCACTACCTCTTGTTGTCCTAGGCAAGCCAAGAACAAAGTCCATGTTGATATCACTCCAAGGTTTCTCAGGAACAGAAATCAGTGTATACAAACCAGTATTCTGACTCACTCCTTTTGAAACTTGACAAACTCCAAAACTTTTTACAAATTTCTGAACATCCTTATACAATTGAGGCCAAAAATATCTTTCCTTAAGAAAATTCAACGTTTTATCTATACCAAAATGTCAAGCCAAACCAATACTATGTTTCTCCTTAATCAAATTAGTTCTCATTGATCCTCTTGGTATACACAACTGAATACCTTTGAACAACATATCTTCCCGAATGAAATATTCTTCATACTTACTTGATTGATTTGAATTAGGTACTCTACACTCTCCATTACTTAGAAAAATCAGGATCACTTTCATACAAACTCTTCATTGCATAAAAACTAAGAACTTCAATTCTCATTTCAGTCAATAAAGAACTTCTTCTACTCAATGTATCAACAACTCGGTTAGAAACTCCACTCTTATGTTTAATCACAAATGTGAAACTCTACAAATACTCCACCCATTTCATATGTCTCTAATTCAACTTATTCTTACTACCCAAATACTATAAAGCCTTATGATCAGTATACAATACAAATTCATTTGGCATCAAATAATGTCTCCATTTCTTCATAGCTTGAACAATAGCATAGAACTCTTGATCATAGGTAGAATATTTCCTTTTAGCATCACTCAACTTTTCACTAAAGAAAGCAAAAGGTTTACCTTCTTGAGTCAACACAACTCCAATTGCACTTCCACTTGCATCACATTAAACTTGAAATACCTTATTGAAATCAGGCAATTCTAACAAAGGTAATTCAAAAACCTTCAACTTCAAAGCCTCAAAACTCTTATCAGCTCTATGTGTCCATTTGAATTCTCTTTTCTCTCCTCTCATTTTCTCAGTCATAGCATTACAAATAGAACTAAAATTTCTGATAAATTTCCTATAAAAAATTGCCAATCCATGAAATTATCTTACCTCAGTGACATTCTATGGTGTAGGCCAACTAAGTAAGCTTCAACCTTCTCTGGATCCATCTTTAAACTATTAGCTAAAATTAAAAAACCCAAATACACAAGCTCTTCTTTCATGAAGGAGCACCTTTTTAGATTTATCAGCAACTTTTCCTCTTTCAATCTCGGCAACACTTGCCTTATATGCATCAAATGCTCTTCTCTAGTCTTACTAAATATCAGAATATCATCCAAGTATACAATCGCACACTTATTCAATAATTTCTTCAAAACTTCACTCATTAACCTCATAAAAGTACTTGGTGCCTTAGTTAAACCAAAAGGCATAACCAACCACTCATACAAAGATTTTTTTGTCTTGACAGAATTCTTCTATTCATCACCTTCTCTGATGATACCCACTCTTCAAATCAATTTTGGTAAAATATCTTGCTCCACTCAAACAATCAATTATGTCATCCATTCTTGGCATAGGAAACCTATACTTCACTGTGATCTTGTTGATTTCTCTAGAATTAGTGCACATTCGCCATTCTCCATTCTTCTTAGGTGACAATATAGTTGGTACTGCACATGGACTCAAACTTTCTCAAATCAAACCTTTGTTCAACAATTCATGGAATTGTCAGTTAAGCTCTTCATTCTCGATTGGTGTTAATTGATGTGGTGCTTTATTTGGTAAACTAGCTCCAGGAATCAGATCCATACAATGACTGATATCTCTCATTGGTGGAAAACCATCAGGTACATTATCTAAAATGATCTTCTTATACTCAGTGAGTAACTTCTCAACTTCTGCAGGAATGTCATCTTCTATATTCTTACTCAGTTTGTTAGGAATCAAATCATAACATATATCATTTGTTTTCAAATCCTTAACAACCTATCTACCTTCCATCAAACAAACTTTCATAGATGTACATATCTCACCAATGGATTCTTCAACCAAAGGTAACAAAATTTACTTCTTACCATCAACCCAAATAGAATATATATTCAATATTCCATCATGTATAGCATGTGTATCATATTTCCAAGGTCTACCCAAAAAAATATGAAAACAATCCATTGGCATAATATCACACAACACCTTATCATAATGCTTTCCAATTTTAAGATTCACAAAACATTGTTCACTCACCATTAATGTATTCTCATCCTTGATCCACGAGATCTAATAGGGCTTTGGATGCTTCATCCTTTCCAACTACAACTTTGTGACAATTTCCTTAGATGCCAGATTCTCCAAGATTCCAATTTCAACAATTACCTTGCAAACTTTGTCTTCAACTCTATATCTGGTCTTGAACAAAATTTTCCTGACAGGATCTTGCTTATCCTTCTCACTCTATAGTATCCTTCAGATCATGAGATTTCCTTCCTTGTCAGCTTCATTTGGTGACTCCTATTGCACCAAATCATTTTTGATACTACCAACTTTCTTACTTGCATGCATACACTCAAAGGATTTATGTCCTTCCTCGCCATAGTTGTAACAAGTTACTTGGAACCCTTTTCTGCTATAACCACCTCTGGAGTAATTGCCTCTCCGTTGGTATGAACTTCCACCTTTCCATTTAGTCTTTCCCTTTTCGTGAGATGTGTCTAAATTCAACTTGTCTAGTTTAGATCTACTATTCTCACCATGAGATCTACCTCTTCCTCTAGGGAATCTACCACCTCTTCCTCTTTGTCTTTGTTCATATCTTCTGTTCAACTTTTCCTCAGCTATTAGGGAAAATAGATATGCCTCCTCAATGCTTTTCATCTTGACCAAGATGATCTCATCTTTTATGGAACTTCTCAATCCATTCAGGTATCTTGCTACTCTTTCCACTTCATCTTCAACATGTCCAGATCTGATGTCCAATCTATCGAATTCTTCAGTATAGTCTTTCACTGATCTATCTTTCTACTTCAAACTTTGAATTCTCCTAATCAGGTTAATCTAATAGTCACAAGGTAGAAACTTTCCTTTCAATTTGTTTACCATCTTATCCCATACCTTGATTTTGTCTTTACCTTTCTTCTATCGATCCAATTGAAGATGTTCCCACCATAAGGATGCATGAACTTTCAACTTTTTTCTTTCAATCTTCACTTTCTTATCATCTGATACATTCTCATATTAAAAGTACTTTTCCATCTTAGTTATCCAGTCAATTAGTTCATCAAAATCCAATTTTCCACTATACTCAAGAGGATTAAACTCAGGTGTGGACTTCAAACTTGTCAATGCTTGCAAGAATCTCTCTTCTTCCTGATCCATCATACGTGGAGGTGCAACTTCACCTTGAACCTTTTCCAATTCATCATCACTAACATACTCAAGATGTCTTCCTCTACGCTAGGCTATATCTATCTAAGCACATCAGCTAGACCTAGATTTGCATTTCCTCTCCCATGAACCATCTTGAATCCCTCTGCAATTGTAGGTCAGATCACAATCTTCTACCCCACAAAATATCACCAACTAAGATTAGGGTTTACAAGGAGGAACTTAGATCTCACTAATGCTATGATACCACATGACACAAGGGCAGATGGAAAGAGGGGCCAAAGGCTCTCCCAACTACCAAACCAAATTGGAGAAACAATGTGGAAGCAACAACAACACAGTGAGAGAAGAAACAGTAGAGATCCTTTTCATTAATTGATCACTCATTACATGTCAGACTGTAAGGCCTTCCCAATTTGGACCATATGCATTAAATGAATTATAGATTAGTCTTCATACATGCGAGGTCATAGACCTTCCTTTTAGATATTTCAATACTTAATCTTCTATCTTCTCCAAAACTAATTCTAAACTAAGAACATAGAAACAAATATATACAAGAGTTCACCAGAGAGGTTGGTGCTCAAATCCATAAGTGAGACCCAGATTTAGGTCCACACATATCCCAAAGAGAGACCCCATATTAATTAAGCCAGGGAAATTAAGTAAAAAAGTCGGACACTAGATCCAACTCCAAAATAAACAACTCGGGAAAAGGATAACCAAGAAATAGCATGACTCAAGCAAAGAAAAAACTAAGCAACAGAAACATGACTCGGGCCAAGCATACCCAAGAAATAGAAGACAAACCCGAGTGACAAAAAAATGAACTCGGAAAAAAGCATAACCGAGTGATAGAACCTGAGCAACAGAGTACTTCCTAAGAAGCCTCCAAACAAACTAAAGAACAAAACAAACATCTTTTTGGTTGAGCAGGATTGCCAAGGACCTAAGATGCTCCTGCATCATGATGATATTGGAAAAAATAATTGGGATCAAATTTAGTGTTGGTTTGTTTGGAAGGATCAATTGGCTTATTGGGATTAAGTGTTAAGACATTATCATTAATTAAATTAAACATGACATTATGCAAAGATTCAGAAAGAGGTTTAAAATTATGACAAGGATTAAAATAAGATGATAAAGGAGCCAATACCTTTGGATGTTACTACCACTTGTGCATTAATTTTGTTTGAGGAATTGTTGATCTTGATGAGGCCTTTTGGTTTTTGGAACTTAAAAAAAGGTTGGGATGTGGCATCGCTCTTATCAACTAGAGCCATCAAAGTGGTGCTCTCAAATTGACTCACTTGAAGTTGATAATTATTAAGCATTACACATAATTGAGTAAAAGAAGAGAATTTAGAAAGTATTATCTTATCCCTAATGTCTTTATTTTTTAAATTATTAGTTAAAATACATTGAATACCAACATCAGACATAGGATAAGAAATTTAAGCATGCAAATGCATAAATCAACCAATGAAATTAGACACTTTTTATTTAACACATTGTTTATAATGTATTAAATAGTAAAAGAAATCTTAGGACCAATATTGTTTTGAAATTTTTGAATGAAAGTATTAGCAAGTTTTTGGAAAGAGTCAATGGAATAAGGAGGTAAAGAACAATACCATTACAAGGCCTTATCTTGAAAGGTTCTAGTAAATAGCTTAGTCACGAACCTATGATAATGAGAAAAGTCACTACACAATGTTTGAAAGGTCTTAACATGGGTTAATGGGTCACCTTTAATGTTGTAAGTCTCCAAGTGAGGTATTTCCATGTATTGAGGAATAGAAGCATAGATAATATCCAAGGAAAAAGGGCTAGCAATGTCACATGTAGGAATTTTGAATTTGGATTTCTTCATGGAGGCAATTTTTTTTGCAGGGATGACACAATTTGAGAAAGGATCTTGATAGTGGACTTGATAGAGAGATTGGTATGAGACATATGTGATATGTTGAGACCATTATGGGAAATATAAGTAACATTGGAATAGGAAAAGGGAACATTGTTGTAAGTAGGCATGGATAAAGGTTGTGAAACACATGGAATACTTGAAGGAGGAACAATAGGATTAGTAATGCTTCTGAGACTAACATGAATAGGATTGATGTTTTAAATGGATGTAATCATGAGAGGTGAAGCATAAGTAGAGACACTAAGTAAAGAGGTAGGAATAGGAAGGGAATTCTCAACACTAATGAGAGGTGGAGTGTCACCTAGATCTTGAACACAATCCTTAAGAAGCTTAACATTTTTATCAACAAGATGTGAAATAGTTCTCAAGAAGTTAATACCATGTTCATCATTATGAATTAAATTCCTTAAACCTTTAACTAAGGAAATGGATTCCATATTAGAATTCTATTGAGTTAGCCATTGTTCAAATTTCTCAAAGTCATGGGAAATTTTTTGTACTTGTGTAGACATAAATCTTAAAGACTCATTTTCATCATGAGAAGAATGGGAAGAATGGTTCTCAACCATAGTAGGAATGTCAATAGGAGGCATGTGTGTCTTATCAAGATTCCTATGAAGTAAAGAGGACTTGGGATCAAAGGAACCCATAAGTCTACGAATTCTCCTAATGAGAATGATTTAGGTGGGACTCAATGTTATAACACTCATGCACAAGAGAAGAAAGTAAAGATGGATCTATTTATTACAAACACTCATTAAAATTAGGAAATGTTAATTGAATTACACATAAAATATAATGAATAAAAAATTTAATTATGAAATGAAAAGTAAGGATCTAATGAACATAAAAGGGGATCTAACAACAAAAATAAAATGGAAATGTCATGCATCGGGCTCATCAAAATATACAATAAGAAAATATAGGGGGGGGTGTCTACTTGGTATGTAAGAGATTTGTACACCCATTTCATAATGCACAATCAGAAGGAAGATGATCCAATAAGATCAAGTAGGAATTAAGCACCAAGTGAGTGCAATGATCCTTTTCTATTATAATTAATAATGAAATGGATTCAGGTAAATGATCTAGTGATGCAAGATAAATGATTAAAAAGATAAATTAAGTAGTTTTAGGAAAATACAAACTGACAGAAACAAATAGGAACCTATAATGACCAGAAACAGAAAGCCAAAACTTGTACTGACCTAAGATTTGAATTTGAATCTATTCTGGCCTAGGGTGTTTTGTTCCCTACGAATCTACCCAAAATTTTGACAGACAATCTTGTAGGTCTCGATCTTTCTGGATTAGTTCCAAAAGTTGCACCGCCTACACCTTCACACTATAAAAATAGGAAAAAAGTTGTGGAAATGGGTTTTCCTTGGTCAAACCCATTTATAGGAATCAACCTTGAAAATTAAATAATATTGCATAAAGGAAAGTAAATCTGAAGGTAAATATTAGATCTACCTTGCCAATACCTTCATGAACATATATTGAGATCTCACATATTTATGAAGATTCTTGAATGTCACTTGAATTGAAGTTGTTGGCCTTGAAATATGGAATGGAATCAAGGATTCCTTCACAAATGCATGGATCTATTAATTTCATTCCTAGATCTTTAGTGTTTTTATGCTTGATTTAACACTTTCTATGAAAGAATAATGAATATGGATTGACAAAGGATCTTCTTGCTTGCTTGAGAACTCCTCTACTTGGCCATCATGGGAGATAATCTTACTACACTGGAGAATATTTCCTTCAAATTTCCTTGGATTCTTGGAGAGAGACTATATCTTGGATGCTTTCCTTCAAAAATGGAATTCACTTGATTTCTTTAATGCTTGAATGCAAAAATACTTATTATGGATCTTAGTTGTGGTTCTTCAATTCTTGCTTGTTGTTACGAAAATAAGGAGAGATAGAGTGTTTATATAACTCATCATATATTCCAGGATTCAAAATTAAGCCAGGTCAACCGTGAGATCTAATTTCCCACTAAAACACCGCAACATGGCTCTGATTAAAATTTGGGCCCATTCCTCGGGGAACAAAAAACCTTGGGCATTTTCTTCATAGGAAAAACCACCAAAATTTGAATGGGAAACTATGAAGATAGGGTAGATGCCAAATTATGATGAAATAGGTAGTTGGGTCTAGCATAATGGACATTAAATCATGAAATTTCCAAAATGGGGCTTAATTGAGCATCTAATCATGGGTGCTAACTTTTTAGGATTATACAGTTTCAAACCCTTTGGAATCCCTTCCATAATCAGAAATAATTATTACAAGTCATAGGAATCATTCCCCACACCTCTAGAGTATATTTGAATACATGTAGGATGATTTCAAACACAACATAAAGGAAGATGTTACTAACGACATATGGGTATTCTCTATCAAGAACTAGTTATGAGATCTAGCATTCAGTGTAGTCTTAAACTTTCTTCCTATAAGTATTAAGGATTCAGGGTCTAAATAGAATGATAATTATTAAATATTCCAAACCCTAATCTAATTTCATTCTAAAACCTAAATTTTGAGCACACATCTAAGGGAAAAAATCCTTAAATTTACAAAAAAGTCAAAGGATGGAAACCCTAAAGATCTCAAATATTTAGGGATAAAAATTCTATTGGAAAAGGAACAATTCTCACCTGGAGGTAATTTTTTTTTAATCTTTGATGGCGTGGTAGATATTAGCAATATTAAGTCAACATAGCTCTTACAATTGTCATGGGAGAGAAAACCAATGATAATAGATTTTTCTTAGTGGCATATGTTTTGTTCATCCCATTTATATGATGTGAAATTATTATTGTATATTTGTAACCAAGTAATTTAAAACTTTATGTTGTTAAATTATAGCATTATTGTAGACTGTATCATAGTTGTAATTTATTGTTACATCTAGTCATCCATTGTTCTTATTTTTATCATGGATGTTAGATTCTAATTAGGTATTGTTGTGGTAGCAACATTTTGTAAGTCATTTCCAACTATTTAAGTAAATTAATTTTCCTTTTTATATTCCATTGTGTTTCTAATTAATGATATGGTTTGTCCATGTAAATACACAATTAAAGCATAACTTTTGTGGGTTTGCTAGATTCCAATATAAGATAATATAGTTTACCATTTTAGAGCTCAAGGCGAAGTCTAAAGCATAGTAGAGAGATACTAATTTTTTTTTATGTTAATATATTCTAGGGTTTTGTAAGGTTTGGTTTTACATATTTTCAAGTTATTGATGTTGCAATTAAACATTAGGGTTTTAAGTGCCAACTTTGATATTATTAAATATATCAACAATTTTCCCTAAATATTTAGTCGTTACATTAAATGATAGATCATAGAAACTAATTTTGATAATAATTATAAAAGGGATAAGAAATATTGGCATTAATATATGTTGGGGACATTCATTTAAAAAGGAAAATAGGCATTACATAGAAGGCAATTGTAAAGGTTAGATTTTAGAAAGATAATTTCTTCATAGACAAGGTAGATTGTCAACTTTGAGTTGAATCCCATGCTTATTTTTCTTATTATAATGTACTTATTATAATTTCTACCACATCAACTACCCAAATGAAATTAGATTTTTGGGAGTAACATAAAAAAAATGGCACAACACTAGTTGCCATATCTCTCCTAATTTTTTATGCAACATCCACTTAATAATAATGCAACATTAAAACAAGTGTTCATCATTTGCATCCATCCATTCATGATGCGTTATGGTTGTCCAATGCAGTCATATATCTAGTCAAGAGCCTTGTTGGGTTGGATCCATATGAATAGGGATTCTTTATCATCTCTTACAATTCAGAAGAAGATAAGAGTGTGATCCTACATTTAGGTTGTGTTTTTAGAATGATTTTTATTTATGTTCAAATATTTGGTAGCATCCTTCAACCCCAATAGGGATTCCTTCTCAATAATCCCTTTTTAGATGCATCTCCTAAGTATAGATAGAATTTAAATGTGAGTCTAGTTTGCATGTGATTAGAAATTCCTTAGAGAAAATTAAATAATCTTTTAAAGATACTACATAACATTTCCACAATAGCTTTGATAAAACTCACATGGAAATGGATTTAGATAAGGGCCTTTCAAATTCAATATATTTGAAAAAGAATAGATTTTATTACTCCCAAGTCTATGATTATGTTAATATTCCATTTAGATGTCATGAATGTTTTGAATGCAATCCCTTTCTTCTATTTTCTCCAAGGTGGTCAACCCCAAAGGAAAACTGTTAGAATTTAGGATCTTATGATACTAATCATTTTAAATAATATAAAAATAAATAAGATGAGAATCATACATGCATAAATGTAAACATTACACAAGATATACATGGGGAAAACCCTTCTAGGTAAAAAAACCCTAAAAAGGATCATTTTACTAAACACTTACAAATATAGTCTATCATAAAATAGACTAGAACTTGGGGTTACCTCTCCTTACTTCCACTTGACCTATAATACATATTGTGCATAGTGATATAACTCACTATAAAATCTCTAAATTCACATCCTATGAAATGAGAGAGAACCTCCTTACATATAGGACGAAGGATGAATTCACTAGTCACACTATTTTAATAACCCCATTCATAAATAATAACTAATATAATATTTATTAGATTATAAGTATTTTAAATGGGATATGCTTGTAGAATCCTTCTACACCTCCAGCTTCAACACTTCTTATTTTCATACTTCAACCACAAGATTACATGGGTACACTCACATTAACAATGTTCCTTACGAGTGTTGACACGTATCAACCCATCGGAGGTTTAAGCTTCTCCATAAAGGATGCCTTCCCTCCAAGTTCTGTTAACTCTCTACATGTCCCCTGGGACACCTACGCTTGAAGGACTTGCCAATGCAGATTCAAGGGATATTCTCCCATGTGTGAGCCCACATGACCAATGAAGTTCTAGATAGTTGTTCCAATCATGCCATTTGGATTGGCTCATGAAATGATGATCATCTCTAATCAAACTTCCATAATTTTTTTTGAGTCCATCTCGAAAGCATGCTACAATTATCCAATCAGAGATATGCATTCACTTCCATCATAAGAAATCGAGTGATCCATGCCAAATTTTTTGGAATGCCAATAAATTGTAACAAATTTTTATCATTCTTTGATCATATCGACCAAGGGTTGTTCTATACAACCTCAGGAACTTCTAATAAAAGGAGGTTGCAAATATCAAAATTAGGTTCAGTAGGCAAGGAAATACTCTGTATTATTTGTAGAGGTTTTAGTTTTATGAGAACAAGACCCTATGTCTTGTCGACTAGGGGTGAATACTATAGCATTTATTTTATAGGGCATTCTCTCTCACCTTGGAATATTTTATCTTAATAAATCATGGGGAGTGTGCATTCAGTGCCCTTTCCTTTGTATTAATCAATGTGTCATGTGCTAAATCTTTATAGGTTTGATCCAGTTGGTTTATGTGGGTGCAATTGTTTTTTGTTTTCTTTAGTATAGTTGTGAACATGACAGCTTCTGCCTTTTCACAATGCACTTATAATAGATGATGATTTGTAACCTTTACAACTTTGTTGGATGATATCATTTTTGGTTAGTGATCATGTTTTTGATATTCATGTTTTGTCACTGATGTCAACATATATTTCTATGGAGAAGATAGACTAGCTACTTAACTGGAAGGAGTGTATAGACACTATATAGATGATTCAGAATGATCAAAGTTGGATTTATGCAAAAGGATGTGTGCTGAACTTATTCCTAAGGTCGATTGGCTCTATGTTACATACTGTGGATGTTACAATTGATTTTGTGAAGACCGGTTCTAGACTGTAACTGTGATTCTGGACAGAGAAGATCTCTATGTTTCAGGTATATCTTTCTGGCAAAGATATTTCAGAACTTGCGAGCTTACTGATGAACAACTGACATATGGTAGAGTAATGGGTTGAGTTCGATTGATGTTTGGATATGGATGAAATCACCTATGGCATGTATTCTGGAGAAGACCTATTTCTTGGATGACTTCAAACATGTAGCGTGTGAAATTAATTGTGAGCATGAACTATGAATTTGGAAGTATATGTAATCGATTGTAAATGTTGTATATTTTTTATAGATACTATGTGTATCTTAGCAAGGGGGTATGTAATTATTTTTATGATGGAAAGCCTTAATTGGCCAACCTAATAAATTATGTATTAGGAAAGCTTAACTGGCTGACCTAATGAATTATTGTAAGAGCGTATATATGAATGATAATTTCTTGTGGAGAATTGTGATAGAGAAAGAAAAAGAAAGAGAGGTGTGGAAGCTGCGAAGCTTGTTGACTGCTGGATGCAAGAAGATTTGATAATTCATTGGAACTGACCAAGCAAAGATAGTTGCTATCAGAAAGTTCTTTGGAATGTGTATTTTCTTTATGCACTTGATTCATATTGTAAATCCTTGAGGGTGGCTTTAACCTTCTTTGGGCAGTGAGCCTACTATTTTCTTTGACTCCTAACAGGTTCTGTCTCCTAATAGGGACTGTGTACTGTAATGTTGTAACAAGCTCCTAACATGGCTAATATCTTTTAACAGGGATGCTATACTCTCAGTACATTATTTGTGGGTGTTAATTCCCACTAGGGTTTTACCTTTAACAGGGTTTCATCAACAACAAACATTTTTTTATGGTGTTTGCATTTACTGTGTTATCATTTACATTTGCATATTTGGTTTATAAACTATAAGTTTACTAATATAGATTACAACTGATTCACCCCCCCTCTCAGTTGTCTTATGGACTATTATTCCTAAAAATTGGTATCAGAGCTATTGGTCCTTAGAGACAAATTTTAATAGCTTGAGGTGATCTTGAAGTTGACTTACTACAGGAAGGATAGTCCAAAGTTTGATCCTGAAAACTTTGACAATTGGCAGAATAAGATGAGAACACATTTTCTATGTCTGGGAATTGATTACTGGATGATAAAAAAGAAGAAGGAAAAGGTAGCGACTGAGGATGAATTAGAGAAATCCACTGAAGATCAAAAGAATATATGTCATGCAATATGGTTTCAAGGGAATCCTTAATTAGTGCACTATCAGAAGGAGAATTTACTGAAATAAAGGACTTGGACTCTACACATGAGATTTTGACAAGACTGGAATCACTATATGTTGGAGACAAGTTTACAAAGCAAGCAAAGTTACAAAAATGGAAGACAAAGATGGAATCACTGAAGATGAGAGAAGATGAGAACATCAGAGCATATGGACAAAGAATTACTGAATGGTTACTAGTATTAGGAACTCTAGAGGAAATTACAGTGAGGAAGAAGTAATTGCAAAGATACTTAGATCATTGACACCTGCATACAAAACCAAGGTTCAGGGTATAGAGGAGATCATACCTTTAACACCGAACTTCACCAAAGAGATTTTGATTGGCAAGCTAACTACATTTGAAGCCACAAAATTGGGAGATACTTTACCTAAGGTTGAGTCAGCCTTCAAAGCAACCATGCACAAAAGCAAAAGAATCTTACCTGGAAATGAAAGCATGAGTAGTAATGTTCTAAGAGAAAAACTTGGAGCCTATGCTGATGAATGGGAATAACTATAGGAACAAGAAGGAAAGCTAGATAAAATCATAGCACTGATTGCAAGAAGAGAAAAGAGAGGTAAGGGTAAGTTTGAGGGAAAATTATCTTTGAAATGTTTTTCATGCAACAAGATCGGTCATTTTGCATCTAGATGACCTACAAGAATTCTAAAGCACAAACCTAAGTTTTTTAAGTCTAAGTTGTCAAAGGATAAGGAATGTTATTATGCTAGTGAAGGTATATCTGATGATGAAGATGGTGACTATGATGAAATTGGATTTATTTCTATTAAAGATGATGAACCTATGCATGAAGAAAAAGCATTAGTATCCCAAGTTCAAAAGAAATCTGAATGGGTCATAGATAGTGGTTGTTCACATCATATGACTGGAGATAATAATATGTTTGTAAGTTTGAAAAGACATGATAGTGGTGTTGTTAGATTTGGTGACAATACTCCTAAACTTATTATTGGGATTGGATCTATTTCTTTGGATGGAAAGACTAACACTAACAATGTATTACTTATTGATGGACTTAAGCACAATTTGTTGAGTGTTGGACTGCTAGTGGACAAGGGTTATCAACTGAAATTCATAAATGGAAAATGTTATATCAAGAGTAAAATAGGAGAATTGATAGCATCTGGTACTAAATCCAGAGGTAATGTATTTGAATTGAACACATCTGAAGCTTCTTGTTTTATTGCAAAGGTTGATGACAGTTGGTTATGGAACAAAAGATTTTGTCATGTTAATTTTGATAACATTGTGAAGGCAAGTATGAAAAAAGTAGTAAGAGATCTACCTAGAATTCTAAAACCATCTAACACTATGTATAGAGAATGTGTTAGGGGAAACAGGCTAGAAGAAATTTCAAGAGAAAAGCTTATTCAGCAAAAGGGAAGTTGGATATGGTGCATACACATCTGTGTGGTCCTACAAGAACAAGATCATACTATGCTGAAAGGTATTTTATAATTTTGTTGATGATTTTTCTAGAATGATGTGGGTTACATATTTGAGAGAGAAATATGAAGCATTTGACAATTTCAAGTTATTCAAAGCGAAAGTTGAGAATGAATTTGGTTTAAAGATGAAATGTTTGAGATTAGACAGAGGAGGAGAGTTTACATCAGAACTGTTTAATACATACTCTGAAGAAAATGGAATACATAGATAGACATCAGCTCCTAGAACTCCACAACAGAATGGGATAGCAGAGTGAAGAAATAGAGCCATATTAGATGCTGCAAGGACTATGTTGTTGGAAGGAAATGTGTCACAATTTCATTGGAGAGAACAAGTTAGCACTGCTATGTACACATTAAATAGAATTTAGATCAGAGAAGGTACAAATAAAACTCCTTATGAATTATGGTTTGATCATGCACCTACTGTGAAGTATTTTAGAATATTTGGTAGTAAATGTTATATCAAGAGAGATGATGAGATAGGCAAGTTTGATGCTAGAAGTGATGAAGGAATCTTTCTTGGTTATTCGACTAAGAGTAAAGCATATAAATGTTTCAATCTGAGACTGAGGAAACTGATTGAAAGTGCCAATGTGAGGATAGATGAAAAATTTCAAATTCAGGAAAGAATGTATGATTGTGGTCAGATAAAAGAAATAAGAGAAGTTGTTATTGAACCTAAAGGAGCCTTGATGATCGAAAATGAGATTGAAGAAGAAGAAAAGGTTGAAGCTACTGAAACATTGAAGACACCAAGGTATGTCAAGAAAAACTATCTTGAAGATCAAATTATTGGTGATGCTAGCAAAGGCATGATGACTAGATCTAGAGTTAGAGATGAGATCTGTTTGATTTCTCAAGTTGAACCAAATACTATGGATGAAACATGTAGAGATGAATCTTGGAATAAAACCATAGAAGAAGAACTAGAACAGATAAAGAAAAACAATACTTGGGAATTGGTTCCAAGACCTAAGAACAAAAATTTGATTGGCACTAAGTGGGTTTTTAGAAATAAGATGGATTAGGAAGGCGCAGTGGTAAGAAACAAGGCTATACTGGTATGTAAAGGCTACTCACAACAAGAAGACATAGACTAAAAAGAAACATGTGCACCTGTTTCTAGATTGGAAGCTGTGAGACTATTCCTTTCTTATGTTGCACATAAAGACTTTAAACTGTATCAGATGGATGTGAATTCAACATTCTTAAATGGTGATTTAGAAGAAGAAGTGTACATTGAGCAAGCTAATGGTTTTCCTTTGACAGATGATGAAAACATGGTTTGTATACTAAAGAAGGCACTATATGGACTGAAACAAGCACCAATGGCATGGTATGCAAGACTGGATAAACATCTACTTCGTCTTGGTTTTAGAAAAGGTAATGCTAATAGTAATTTGTATTTAAAAATTGATGAAGATGAAATCTTAATTATAGAAGTTTTTGTTGATGATATCATTTTTTGAGGCAATGATAAAATGAGCAAGAAGTTTTCTAAAGAAATGGAGAATGAGTTTGAAATGTCAATGATTGGTGAGATAAAAAACTTTCTTGGTTTGGAAATTAATTAGAGTAAGAATGGCATTTTTATATCTCAGACCAAGTATCTTAAGGAAATGTTGAAGAAATTTGGAATGGAAGATTGTAAACCTGTTGGTACACCCATGGTGACAGGGAACAAACTGACTAAAAGTGATGAGACTCAAAGTGTTGGACAAACTAAGTACAGATCAATGATTGGTGGTCTACACTATCTAACACACACTAGACCAGATATTACCAATCCAGTTGGAATTGTTACTAGATATCAAGAAGATCCTAAAGAGACACATTTTGCTGCTATGAAAAGAATTTTTAGATATTTGAAAGGAACAATAGAATATGGATTATGGTATGAAAAATTTGATGATTTTATGTTGCAGGCTTTTACTGATGCTGATTGGGAAGGTAACATGGATGATAGAAAGAGTAGAAGTGGTGGTGCCTTTTTCCTTGGAAAAAGGCTAGTTTCTTGGTTGAGCAAGAAGCAGAACTATATTTCTCAATCTAATGTTGAGTCAGAGTATGTTGTTGCTGCAATAAACTGTACACAAGTTATTTGGATGAAACAAATGTTGAAGGACATTAGAATAATTTTCAAAGAACTAGTGATTATCCATTGTGATAACACCAGCATAGTGAATATGTCAAAGAATCTTGTAATGCATTGAAATACTAAACATATTCCATCAAGCATCATTTCTTGAGGGAGAAGGTAGCAGATAGAGAGATTAAACTGGAGTATATTAGCACCAAGGACTAGATAGCAGATATATTTACTAAACCTTTGCCAAAAGATGGCTTTGAATATCTTAAAGGCATGCTTGGGGTGATGGCCCCTCCCAATGAAAACTAAATGATGCAGATGTGCATCAGTCCAGTGGATCTCAGAGCTATATCATTCTCTGGACTTGATGTATTGATCTACTCCTTAGGGGGAGTGATCACAGGAGAATACTATGGAGTACATTTGGGTGATCTTGCACCTAGCTGATTGGACATGAAGATTTGAAAAAGATACATCTTACAGAAGACTACAGATGAGTTATGACACCCTTTACCATTGTTTCCAAAGGGGGAAGGAATCTATGTGAAAATCCCTACTATTTTGGGGAGATTTATGTTGAGGATATTGAGAAGATTGTATTGAGAGAGAGTACTTTTGGGTTGATGCATATGGATTTTCCCATATGTTTCCATTAATGCCAAAGGGGGAGATTGTTGGATGATATCAGTTTTGGTTACTAATCATGCTGTTGATATTCATGTTTTGTCACTAATGTCAACATATATTTCTATGGAGAAGACAAACTGGCTACTTAACTGGAAGGAGTGTATGGACACTGTACGGATAATTCAGAATGATCAAAGTTGGATTTATGTAGAAGGATGTGTGATGACCTTATTCCTAAGGTCACTTGGCTCTATGTTACATACTGTGGATGTTATAGTTGATTTGGTGAAGACTAGTTTTCTGGACTGTAACTGTGATTCTGGATAGAGCAGATCTCTGTGTTTTGGGTATATATTTTTGGTGAAGATATTTCAGAACTTGTGAGTTTACTGATGGACAACTGACATATGGTAGAGTAATGGGTTGAGTTTTATTTATGTTTGGATACAGATGACATCATCTATGGCATGTATTCTGGAGAAGACTTATTTCCTAGCCGACTTTAGACATGTAGCATGTGAAATTAATTGTGAGCATGAATTACGGATCTGGTAGTATATGTAATGGATTGTAAATGTTGTATACTTGTTATAGATACCATGTATATCTTTGCAAGGGGCTATGTAATTATTTGTATGATGGAAAACCTTAATTGGCTGACCTAGTTAATTATGTAGTAGGAAAGCTTAACTGACCAACCTAATGAATTATTGTTAGAGGGTATATATGAATGATAATTTATTGTGGAGAATTGTGATAGAGAAAAAAAAGAAAGAGAGGTGTGGAAGCTGTGAAGCTTGTTGACTGTTGGATATAAGTAGATTTGATAATTCATTGGAGCTGACCAAGCAAAGATAGTTTCTATCAGACAATTCATTGGAATGTGTATTTTCTTTATACACTTGATTCAGATTGTAAATCCTTGAGGGTGGCTTTAACCTTCTTTGGGCAGTGTGCCTTGGCACTGAGCCTACTATTTTCTTTAACTCCTAACAGGGTTTGTCTATTTTATAGGAGCTATTTATGTCTATTTATAAATAGCATCGTATACAATGTCCTTGGTTGAAGAGGCTTGCACTTTATTTAGGATCTTTATGCCTTAATTCAGATCTTTGTATATTTTTTCCTGCGGTTGGATATGAATGTGTGAGCCCTATGTCTGGCGATTTTGGCTTCTCATTTTCCTGCCAACAATGAAGGGTATTTGGTGCACACTGTCATGAGTGAAAGAAGGCATAAAACTCTAACTAGAATGGTCAAATCCCTAAAAATACCATCTGAAAAATTCCCACCCCATCCAACAAAGCTTTGATCTAGATTTTTGCCTCCCCTTAGCTTAGGTTTTTTGTTAGAGGTTGTTCTCTTCCCTTTTTCCCAAACACCACTCATGAAGAGTCGACTTCTAAATGAACTATAACTAATTGAATGTTTGAAGATGATAATTTGATGATCACCGAGCTGCAAAAGTGAATGCAAGACATTAAATTAGTTAATGTATTGTATTGTCATTGATGTCAACTTGATATGGTTTGATTTTTCATAAACATATTGTCATAACCTTGAAGATCTAAAGAGACAAATTTTATGTGGTTGGTAAAACTTAAAAGGTCTATATATACACCGAGTGACAGTGAACACTGAGTAGTTCACAGTGTATACCGAGCACAATAGTAACTAAGAAAGTGTTACCGGTCATAAATGGAGTTGATAACTGAGCATAACTGAAGTTGATGACCAAGCATAACTGAAGTTAAAGAATGAAACAATTGCTTAGCTGGCAGAGCTACAATTTAGGGTTTGACTGGTTGTTTTCTTTATTTTAAAAGATCAGTTAAACTAAAGCATGGAAGGAGATTTAAAACATGTTTTATTCACAGTTGTCAAGGAGAGATTTATGGAACAAAACTAAAGGAGAGATTTAAGGGATAAAGAAATGCATGATGAGTTTTACAGATCAAGGAGAGATCTATGAAAAAAAAAAGGATATTGAGTGGCTAATCATGTCTATATAAAGAGACAAGGAATTCATTATCAAGAGAGGAATGCTGAGTGTATTATGTGTGAAGATAGAATTATTCATGCATATTTGATCATACAGGTTGAAGAACATAGCCAAGAAATTTTGCAGACACCGAGCAATAAAGGACATAACATTCACCGAGCAGAATAAAGGAAGAAAGAAAATGAACTGGAGTGTATATTGATCAGAGAGGTATTATAAAACTAACAATAGATCTGAATATTTGCAAATCAAAGTTGTATTTTGAATAGATCATTTACTGTATCATTTTAACCATTGATTCAGAAAATCTCTTAACCGAGTGGGATTTGACAGTCCTTATTGTATTGAGATACTGAAGAGTATCAAAAGGTTTTGTTGTTGACAACATAGTGAGTGCTAGGTCAAAAGATAAACTATTGGTTTTAAATCCTCTAACAAGGTCACACTTAATAGTGTGTATTGTAACCTTTAACAGGGTTGTCTCTTCACCTAGCTCACTTCAGAAGAGTGAAAATATTTTGGGTTACAGGTCCCAGGTGGTTTTTCCCATATTGGGCTTCCACATTAAAATCTAAGTGTCAAATATGTATATGTTTAATTGCATTGATATTTTGTTTTACACATTATTGAAACTAGATTGGTCGGTTAACTCTAAGTTTATTTGCTTCTACTCGGTAAAGTCCAGAAGAGATAAATAGTATATCTTACCAAGTAGTTTATATTTGTTAAGATTATTTATGGCATACATCTTGATAATATTGGGACTGTAAGATAACTGAAGGTATTATATTTGAGAGATAATTTTTTGGTTGAATATTTGGAATAATTATTAAAGCCAGTGATTCACCCCCCCCCCCCTTCTCAATTATTCTAACAATTGGTATTAGAGCTTTGATGCTTGAAAGAAAATTTTAAAGGGACTTAAGCTAAAGATGAAAAGATGAGTAAAAGGGATGTGCCTAAGTTGACAAGGACAACTTTGCATCATGGAAAAGAAGGATAAGACTTCATCTATCTGGTATTGGAAATGATGTTACACAACACTTGGATGCTAAATATTTTGCACCTATTGGACCTCTGACTATTGATCAATTGAGAGAGAAACATGAACACAATTCTATGATGATAGAACTTGCTTCTTTACTAACTGATGCTTAATTTTAAGATGTGAAATCATGCACATCTGCAAAGAAAATGTGGGAAAAACTCAAGCTAGTACATGGAGGAGATACCAATGTGCTAGGAGCTAAAGCTAAAATCCTAAGAGGAATGTTTGATGAACCGAGAATGAAAGAAGGAGAGAACATCACTCATTACAATGATAGAATAAAATAATTTGTTAATGCTATCTATGGAGTAGGAGGAGTACTTGATGAAGAAATAGTTGTAAGTAAAATTCTGAGAACCTTACTACCTGTTTATGCTATTAGAGTATCTACAATTAAAGAAATGAGAGCAGTAGCTAATAAAAATGTTACTCTTGATAGTTTGATTGGTAGAATAATTTAATTTGAGATGAAAAACTATCACAATAGTGTATTGCCTACTATTGAGTCTGCATTCAAGTCTTCTCTGAAATTAAGCAAACCTAGTAACAAACACACTATGAGAAATGATAGTGATATATAGTGATAGTGATGAGAAAGAACTTGATGAAATTGAAGCATTAATGGATAGGAGATTACATAAAGGTAAAGGAAGATATAAAGGTAAATTACCATTGGTCTGTTTTAATTGCAAAGAAATTTGACATTTTGCTGCTAGATTCCCTAACAAGAGAAAGGATGAAAGAGACAATGATAGATCTTATGAAAAGAAGTATGATAGAAGTGATGACCGAGACTACAAAAGAAACTAACACTGACAGAAGAGATAATCAAGATTACAAGGACATAGGCAAGAAGGCTTGTTCCCTGGTTGAGAACAAAGCTGAAAATTATGGTACTGATTTTGATGAAGATATTTAGGTAGTATTTGTTGCTATGAAGGATGATTCAGATGAAGAAGAAAGGTATGTTTAAACAACACTCATATCTAAAGTCAGCAAAAATGATGTCTGGATTATTGATAGTGGTTGTACTCATCACATGAATGGAGATAAAGAAAAGTTTGAAACTTTTGAATATTATAATGGTGGATCAGTTAGGATGGGTAATGACTCTCCTTGCCCAGTTGAAGGAAAAGGTACCATCATGTTGAATAATCTGATCAGATGTGAAAATGCAAATTGGGTGAAAGGACTTAACTATAATATATTGAGTGTTTCACAACTAAACAACACAGGACACTGAGTTTCATTTGAGAACAAAAAGGCAATGATCTATAATGGAAAAGGAAGGTTGATCAGTACTGGTGAACAAACAAAAAGTAATCTATTCTATCTTGATAATATTGAGACCACTTGTTTATTGGCTAGAAATGAAGATGTTTGGTTATGGCATAAAAGGTTATGTCATGTGAATTTTGACAACATGGTTGAGATAAGTAAGAAAAGAAAAGTGAGAAACTTATAGAGTATTTCAAATCTCAACCATGTTATGTGCAAGAATTATCAAATAGGAAAAATGACAAAGTTTAGTTTCAAGAGAAAAACCTACACATCTAATGCTATTATGGAGTTAGTCCATATTAACTTATGTGGACCAATGAGAAAAAAGAGCTATTATGGTGATATATACTTTATTCTATTTGTTGATGACTATTCTAGGATGATGGTTGTCATGTTCTTAAAAGAGAAATCTGAAGCATTTGAGATGTTCAAATGGTATAAAGCTAAAGTTGAAAAACAAAGTGGAAAAGAACTGAAAATTTTAAGATCAGATAGAGGAGTAGAATTTACTTCTGATCAATTCACTAACTTTTTTAATGAGCATGGTATTAAAAGACATATTTCTGCACCTAGAACACCACATCAAAATGGGATTGTTGAAAGGAGGAATAGATCAATTGTTGATTGTGCCAGAACACTAAGGATTGAAAAAGGCATCACACAAACATTTTGGAGAGAAGCTATAAGTATTGTTGTCTATACACTGAACAAAGTTCAATTAAAGAAAGACACAAATAAGGCACCTTATGAGCTATGTTATGGATACACACCAAATGTGAGTTACTTTAGAATTTTTGGAAGTCAATTTTATATAATGAAAGATGATAGAAATGGGAAACTTGAATCTAAAAGTGATGAAGGGATATTTCTAGGATGTTCTACTAAAAGAAAAGCTTATAAATGTCTAAAAAAATCTTCTAACAAAATCATTGAGAGTGAAAATGTTAAAGTGGATGAATTTGTTAAGAAAAATGATGAGGAAAGCAGAAAGGAACCTAAATATTACAACAAATTTTTCTACATTGAAGAACCTGACACCTTGCCTAAGCAACTAAAAATGCAACTGAGCAACAAGCTGCACACACTGAGAATCAGAAAAATGCTCACAATGCTGAAGCAAGTGATGAAGATCAAAATGAAGAACAAAGATCTAAATATGTACTTTCTAAATATGTCAGAAGACACCATCCACGGGGCTAGATCATTAGGGACCAAAGAGTAGGAATGAGAACAAGAAGTAAGTTACTTAACAATATATGTTTGATTTGTGATTTTGAGTCTAAATCAATTAATGCTGCACTTGAGAATCAAGAATGGGTTAGTGCAATGAATGAAGAGATTGAATAGATTGAGAAGAATGAAACATGGACATTAGTACCTAGACCGAGTCACAAAAATGTCATTGGCACAAAATAGATTTTTCAGAAACAAACTTAATGAGAATGGATAAGTCACAAGAAACAAAGCAAGACTAGTATGCAAAGGGTATGCACAAGAAGAAGATATTGAATATGGAGAAACCTTTGCACCCATTGCTAGACTAGAAGGAATAAGAATTCTACTTGCTTATGTTACTTTTAAAGGATTCAAAGTATACCAAATGGATGTTAAATCCACATTTCTGAATGGAATACTAGAAGAGGAGGTGTACATTGAACAACTTGAAGGATCCTAACAAGAGGAACATGGTTTGTAAACTACACAAAGCCTTGTATCGATTTAAACAAGAATCAAGAGCATGGTATGAAAAACTTCACTCTTATCTCATTAGTATTGGATTTGTTAGAACAAGTGACAAAAGTAATCTATACTTGAAAGGAGATATCGATTATAAGACTTTGATTGTTGAGATATTTGTTGATGATATCATATTTTTAGGTAATGATATGCTATGCAAGTCATTTGCTGATGAAATGAGAAAAGAATTTGAAATGTCTATGTTTGGAGAGATCAAATTTTTTTCTTGGTCTACAGATTCTACAAGAGGATGAAGGCATCCACATCACACAATCAATATACATCAAAGAAGTTCTTAAGATATTCAAGATGGAGGACTCCAAACCAGTTGGAACACCTATGGAAACCAGATGCAAATTGACAAAGGAAGACAAGACAACTGAGGTAAATTAGACCTTATACAGATCTATGATTGGTAAATTAATGTATGTTGTACACACTAGACATGATATAGAACATGTAGTTGGTATAGTTGCAAGATTTTCTGCTAACTCTAAGGAATCACACATGATTGTTGTTAAAATAATTTTGAGATATTTGAAGAATACTAAAGACTATGGTTTATGGTACAATAAAGAAGACAAATTTGAGCTACAAGTTTATACTGATGTTGATTGGGCTGGAAACATAGATGATAGAAAGAGCACTACAAGAGGAGCATTCTTCATGGGTGACAGACTTGTCACATGGATAAGTAAAAAGAAAGGATGAATATCTCAATCAACTGCAGAAGCAGAATATGCAGATGTTGCTACAAATTGCTCTAACATTGCATGGATCAAGCAATTGCTGAAATGTATGAATGAGGAAATTCTTGACCCAATAATTATCTATTGTGATAATACAAGTGCTATAAACATTTAAAAGAACCTTGTGATGCATGCTAAGATAAAACACATATCTATTAAGTATTATCACTTGAGGTAACAAGTACAAGAGAAACAGATAATAGTGGAATATGTACAATCCAAAGAACAACTAGTAGACATATTCACAAAACCATTTCCAAAAGACACATTTGAATACGTAAGGAATAGACTAGGGTTTTGTCCCTTGTCTACTGGTCACTAAACTGACTTGGTGGTTGCATCAACCTACACATTATTAGAAGATTAATCATGTTGATGCAAGCTAAGATATGGACTACAATGATATATAAGTACAATGAAGGTACTTATCTGAACCACACACCATAGATATTGTTGGCTACTACAGAGTTGTATATTTTTTTGGCATTGCTGTCAAAGGGAGAGAAAGATTCAATGAAACATCCATCAGGGAGAAGAGATTAAGATTCAATGGAGAGAAATATTCAATGAAATAACCATCCATCAAAGGGAGAGAATTGGAGATAGTTAACATTGCATATCTATCTAGAAAAGAAAGAAGAGATTCTAGATGAAAGGGAGAGACATAATCATAAGATAGAACTACTACACCTATCCATTAAAGGGAATGAAGAAAGGGAGAGAACACATCATAATCAAATCTATAGGGAGAGTTGTATGGTAAACATTTTTTTGTGATTAAACATATTAAATCCAAGCTAGAAGAGCTTACCAAGATTTAGATATTTGAATTGGTTATAGAACAATAAGTGTGATATGTTATGGCATGTTTTATACAGCATATTTCATATTGTGTTGCCATCAATGCCAAAGGGAGAGATTGATGAACTATAACTGATTGAATGTTTGAAGATGATAACTTGATGATCATCAAGCTGCAAAAGTGAATGCAAGACATTAAATCAGTTAATGTATTGTATTGTCATTGATGTCAACTTGATATGGTTTGATTTTTCATACACATATTGTCACAACCTAAAGATCTGAAGAGACAAATTTTATGTGGTCAATAAAACTTAAAAGTTATATATACACCGAGTGACAGTGTGATGACATTAAGTTTTTCCATTAGTATACTTAAAGTGAAAAACATGATAAAGGTCATCAGTATAGACATAACCGACAGATAACACACAACACACCTAATGAGATGACAATGTCTATCATAAAAATGCTAAGTATAGAATTTCCTGATGAATACTGACAAGATTTCAACCAACGACAAAGCATAAAGGACATTACCGACGGTACAGTTTTGAGAACATCACCGACAGAGTAGAAAAGGCATACCCAACGAAAAGTTCAATAAAGAGACACCGATGGAGTAGAAAAATGATAGAGCAAAGAATGAATGAGAATCGATAGACTGACAGAGCAGCTTGACCATCAGATCTGACAGTCAGTTACAGAACCCGCAAAAAGTGGATCTAACTTTACACGTCAGATAAAACATTATAATTCTATTTATAGAGTTTTTATTTGTTTTAAAACTTGACTTGAGGGTCAAGCAAGCATATTGTAAATGTTTTAAAGCATCCCAACGGATCTAAAACATAACTAACTAAAGATCAAGGTCAAGTTGTAAACCTTGGATCTAGAGTTAATTTGAAAAGCATGAATCAAGAATAGATCAAGAAACTAGTATAAATAGATGTTCAATCATTTGTAATAGGTAATAAGTTGATAAATTATTGTAGCCATGCAGAGCTTCTAAGAAACAGAAGAGAATTCATGCAAAGTTCAGAAATAGATTATATCAGTTATCAAGAACACAGACAAGGCTACGGACAAGCATAGACAAGGTATTATTCAAATCACTCAAGGTGATTACATATACATTGTAAGCTATATAGGATCTGTTATCAAAAATTAGAGATTTCATATACTATAAGATCAACATTTTTATTGTAGTTGCATTCTAACATGTGCATCACATCTAAAATACTTTTGTAGAAGGTGGACTTAACAGTTCTTTGATAAATCTCTTAACAGGGTGCACACCTAACGGTGTTGCTAAAGCTTCAAACAAAGTAGATCCTAACAGGTCTCCACTATGATACTCCTAACAGGGTAGATTATTAGAAGTGATCAATTGTAAGCCTTAACTCGCTCCCTTCTTATTTGTAGATAGTGAAGTTTTGTGGGTAGACATCCCCACCGCAATTTTTACTTCCTAACAGGAGTTTTCTGTGATATCATATCTTGTGTTATGTGTTATTTACTTTCATGTATGTTTCTTGAATGTTTACACATCCAAAGAACTTATATTATGATTTCACATACATAAGCAAAGATAAACAGATAGATAAAAATATACAAATCTGATGACACAAAGGTTAATGGGCCAACCACATAAAAAAATTTAGAGGTACTGATTCACCCCTCCCCTCTCATTACATCATTCAAATAATTCCAACAATTGGTATCAGAGCTAAGTATCTTTCATGAAAATATTAAAGACTTAAGAGAAAAGATCAACACAATGGAAAAGTACAGACTTGACAAGACTATTGAGAATGAGCAGTTACAAATTTAGATTTACTATGAGCAGTATAAAGAGGTGAGAGTAAGCATGAGAAAGTTGCTTGATGAAAGAAAGACTATGGAAACTAGGCTTAATGAAAAATATTATCAAGAAGAGGAGATTACAGATTACTTCAGCTATGTTGAATCATCAACAAGAAAAACTTTAGACACATCAGTATAAGAGATCACAAGTCTACAAGAAGTCAATCTATATCTGACAAAGAAAATCAAGATGTTGCAAATTGGTTAAGAGACTCAGATGGTAAAAATGATTGATGTCATGAATGATTCAAGAAAAGATGAATCAGAGAGAACATTGGCTATTGATGATAGGAGGAAAATTACAGAGAAGCTACAAGAAAAAGAATTATAAATTCAAAGACTTACTGATCATCACCATGAGATTACCAACCAGATTATTCTTATGAGTCAAGAGGCAAACAAATTAAATATTGAACTCATTGAAAGAATACAGATCATCGGTGGGCTAAGGGAAGAGAATGAGAAGCTAAAGAATGAAGTCGGAATTTAGAATCAGCACAATGAGTTAATCAAGAAAGCTTAAGATAGCAATAAAAGAATGGATGATTTCCTTGACGGATAAAGAAGAGTCAACAACTACACAGGAATAGGGTACACTGACAATGGAGAATAATCTAATCAATCAGATCAAAGGAATGTTTATGAAAATCCAAGAACCAAGAAGTTTTCATGCAATAACTATGGAAAACCAGGCCACACCTCAAACATTTGCAGAAAAAAAATGAAAGGTATTCCTCAATCACAATCTACTTTCATTGGTAATTGTTATAAATGTCACAAGAAAGGACACAAGGCATTTGAATGCAAATCCAATGTGACAAATCCAAAGAAGGAAACCTACATGGAAAAGTACTGTCCTACCTAAAATGAATGGACATACATATCAGGAGTGCTGGAAAAAGAATAAGAAAGCATGGACACCAAAAGAACCTGATAAAGGCTACAAACCGACAAGAGTCGGTAACTCATATGTTTGGGACTATAACACATGGGTAAATTGCACAAAATGTGGAAGGTTTGGTCATATATCTGCCAACTGTATGAGAAAATGGACTAGAAGACCAAGAGGATGGTTCAATCCAGGTATGGCATGTTTACATTGTCATAAAGTTGGACATGTGATAAAAGATTGCAAAGATCGACTAACAGAAACAAGCACTCATCCCAATGGAAACACCATTAATGACATCAAGAAGATGAGAAACAAGATGTGGGTAAAAGCTACAAACAATGAAGGTGTTGGAACAAGAAATGCAAATGATGATGCCCCATCCAATGGATTTGGTGGCATCACCATTTCCAACTAAATTGCACAAGTAAGTATGGAACTAAATTATGAAAAGTTATATTATGCATCAGTTCCATTATATTTTGATCATATTGACAAAATTAGCATTATTGAAGGTGCACTATATTGTTACTTGTAATATTATTGAAAAATAACCATCAGTTATTGGGTACAAATTAGCATCGGTGAAAACATACAGAAAAGTTAAACACTACTTACCGAAATATATCAATCATAACACAAAAACCAAGTCACTAAGTGTAAACCGAAGGACATCGGTGATCCTTGAGTCGACAAAAGTTTTTGTCACCATTTTACCAACAATCATCGGTGAAGTCACCAAAGTTGCTAGCAACCCGAATGCTTTGCACCTACACAAAAGATGTTATTTATGCCTCAACCGATGAAATCAGTCTTTGTATACCGATGAGTTGTTGGGTATTAATGAAAACTTAGGGCACAAGAGTTATAAAAGCACGATGGAAGAACTCATTTTGTACCCACAATTTTTGAGCAACCAAGTAGAGCTAAGCAGAGTGATTAAAGAGCAGATTGAAGTGTGACCTCAACAAGATTTTAAACACAACTCAAAGGATTCACGAGCAATCACAAAGATTCAGTAAGCACCTACATTCACCGACCGTGCTGTTTAAATTATGGAAATCCCTAAATTTTTGAAAATGATGGCATATACTTCAAGAGTTGAAAATTTGAGAAAGGATGAAGAGAAAGAAAAGAATGAAGAAGTTAAGCTAGATGAGAGCATGAAAGAAAAGGAAGATAAATCTATTGATACACCCAAGGCCGATGAAGAGATGTCTTCACAAAACCAACCAATGGACTCTGAATAGAAGAAACAAGATGCTTCATCTTCTTGACCTTCACCTACCAAGTCAATCCAATCTCAAGGTCTATAAATGGTAGAACACCAAACTATCTCCCAACCAAAGAAGAAGAAGAAGAAAGTAATGAAGAAAGATATCTTTGCGGTAACACTTGATGAGGTAATTGAAATACCCAAGTGGGATGTATCTACTTTAGATACTGAAGCACTTCAAAAGTTTGGAGTGATGTGTCAGATAAAAGAAATACAAGAGAAAATGAAAAAGGCACATAGGGAAGCCCAAGCACTTGGTAAAGATAGGGACATACTACATCAACTTGTTCCAGATATAAAAGTTGAAAATGACATATCAGTCATGGAAAAAATTGTAGTTCTTACCGATGACATCACCAATCAAAATGTAGATGCAGAGAAGGCAATGGAAGAATAGGCAGAGATCAAATATCAACACAAATTGGTTGAGAAGATCAGCCAAGAAGTGGAAGAGAACAAGGTAAAGCTCTCTGAATTAGCAAGCTAATTATGACCTATGATTGTTGAAGTTGTTACATTAGTTCAAAAATTGTGCACACTGGAAAATTTCACAAAAGAAAATAGTGAAAAGTTGTCCCAACTAGATTTAGATCTGACAGCTAGTGCACTAAGTTTAACCTCTGATGCAAACAAAATAAGGTTGCATCATGACAAGATCACCCAGGTAAACAGATTGAGACAAGAGATATGGGATGCAGAGACACAATTCAGAAATGAGGTTACCGAGCTATAGGCTCACATTTTGCCAAACCTCACCACACTACAACAATGCATTACGAATGCAAGAAATCTGATAGTCACCTCAGAGATGTCTGTAGTAGACAACATCTATGACA
The DNA here is from genome assembly GCA_018584345.1 of Thuja plicata. Classification (NCBI taxonomy): domain Eukaryota; kingdom Viridiplantae; phylum Streptophyta; class Pinopsida; order Cupressales; family Cupressaceae; genus Thuja; species Thuja plicata. The sequence continues at coordinate 3,426,047 of MU227120.1, read as the reverse complement.
TGCATGTGAGAATATCACTTGAGCACATGGCTCTTGAAAATTTGAAGGAGAAATGGGAGAAGATGATGGAGGAAATTAAAGCCTCACACTCACATTTTTGACAAGTTGTAACTACCTTTGCCCTCATTATCAAAAAAGGAGGAATGTATAGTACATATGTACAATATACTACTTTAGTAGAAAGGAGATAAGGATATGCATGTTGTATGTACAGAAAGGATAGATATGTATAAATAGATATGTACATAAACTTACACTTACCGGCATATGCATAGGGGAAGTCATTTCATGACTAAGGAAGAAGTATACACAGGTGTACATACTAATACATCAAGTATGTTGCACATATCAATTTTTGATACTAATGTCAAAGGGGGAGATTGATGACATTAAGTTTTGTCATTAGTATACTTAAAGTAAAAAACATGATAAAGGTCATTGGTATAGACATAACCGACAGATAGCACACAGCATACCCAATGAGATGACAATGTCTATCGTAAAAATGCTAAGTAGAATTGCCCGATGAACACTAACAAGATTTCAACCGATGACAAAGCATAAAGGACATTACCGATGGTACAATTTTGAGAACATCACCGACAGAGCAGAAAAGACATACCTGAAAAATAGTCCAATAAAGAGAGACCAACGGAGCAGAAAATTGACAGAGCAAAGAATGAATGAAAACTGACAGACTGACAGAGCAACCCGACCATCAGAACCGACAGTTAGTTACAGAACCCGCAAAAAGTGGATCTGACTTTACACATCAGATAAAACATTATAATTCTATTTATAGAGTTTTTATTTGTTTTAAAACTTGACTTGAGGGTCAAGAAAGAATATTGTAAATGTTTTAAAGCATCCTAACAGATCTAAAACATAACTAACTAAAGATCAAGGTCAAGTTGTAAACCTTGGATCTAGAGTTAATTTGAAAATCGTGAATCAAGAATAGACCAAGAAACTAGTATAAATAGATGTTCAATCATTTGTAATAGGTAATGAGTTGATAAATGATTGTAGCCATGGAGAGCATCTAAGCAGTAGAAGAGAATTCATGCAAAGTTCAGAAACATATTATATAAGTTATCAAGAACACAGACAAGGCCACCGACAAGCAGAGACAAGGTGTTATTCAAATCACTCAAGGTGATTACATATACATTATAAGCTATAAAGGATATGTTATCAACAATTAGAGATTGCATATACTATCATATCAACATTTATATTTTAGTTGCATTCTAACAAGTGTATCACATCTAAAATCCTTTTGTAGAAGGTAGACTTAACAATTCTTTGATAAATCTCTTAACAGAGTGCACACCTAACAGTGTTGCTAAAGCTTCAAATGAAGTAGATCCTAACAGGTCTCCACTCTAATACTCCTAATAGGGTAGATCATCAGAAGAGATCAATTGTAAGCCTTAACCGGCTCCCTTCTTATCTGCAGATAGTGAAGTTTTGTGGGTAGACATCCCCACCATAGTTTTTACTTCCTAACAGGAGTTTTCTATGATATCATATCTTGTGTTATATGTTATTTACTTTCATGTATGTTTCTTGAATGTTTACACATGCAAAGAACTTATATTATTATTTCACATATATAAGCAAAGATAAACAGATAGATAAGAATATACAAATCTAATGACACAAAGGTTAATGGGCCAACCACATAAAAAATTTTAGAGGTACTGATTCACCCCTCCCCTCTTAGTACATCATTCCAATAATTCCAACACAGTGAACACCAAATAGTTCACAGTGTATACAAAGTACAACAGTAACTGAGTAAGTGTTACCCATAACTGGAGTTGATGACCAAGCATAACTGAAGTTGATGACGGAGCATAACTAGAGTTAAATAATGACAAAATTTGTTAGCTGGAAGAGATAAAACTTAGGGATTGACTGATTGATTACTTTATTTTAAATGATCAATTAAACTAAAGCATGGAAGGAGATTTAAAGTGTGTTTTATTCATAGTTATCAAGGAGATATTTATGGAATAAAACTAAAGGAGAGCTTTACGGGATAAAGCAACACATGGTGAGTTTTACGGATCAAGGAGAGATCTACAACAAAAATAAGGAGATTGAGTGGCTAATCATGTCTATATAAAGAGACAAGGAATTCATTATCAAGAGAGGAATGTTGAGTATATTATGTGTGAAGATAGAATTCTTCATGCAGATCTGATCATACAGGTTGAAGAATAGAGCCAAGGAATTCTGCAGACACCGAGCAACAGAGGACAGAGCATTCACCAAGAAGAATAAAGGAAGAAATCAAAGGAACTGAAGTATATACTGATCAAAGAGGTATTATAGAACTAACAATATATCTAAATATTTGTAAATCAAAGTTTTATTTTGAACAGATCATTTACTGTATCAATTTAACCATTGATTTAGAAAATCTCTTAACCGAGTGGGATTTAACGGTCCTTATTGTATTGAGATGCTCAAGAGTACCAAAAGTTTTTCTTGTTGATAGCATAGTGAGTGCTAGGTCAAAAGAAAAACTATTGGTTTTAAATCCTCTAACAAGGTAGCACTTAACAGTGTGTATTATAACCTTTAACAGGGTTGGCTCTTCACTGAGCCCACTATAGAAGAGTAAAAACATTTTGGGTTACCGGTCCTAGGTGATTTTTCCCATATTGAGTTTCCATGTTAAAATCTGTGTCAAATGTGTATATCTTTTATTGCATTGATATTTTGTTTTACACATTATTGAAACTAGATTGGCCGGTTAACTCTAAGTTTATTTTCTGCTACTCAGTAAAGTCCAGAAAAGATAAATAGTATATCTTACTGAGCAGTTTATAGTTTTAAGATTATTTATGATGTACATCTTGATGATATTGGGACTATAAGATAACTAAAGGTATTATATTTGAGAGATAAGTTTTTCATTGAATTTTTGGAATAACTATTAAAGCCACTGATTAAACCCCCCCCTCTCAGTTATTCTAACACTAAATTCCCATAGATTGTTCTGCGGGGCACACCCTATCCTACTCCTGTAGAACTTCCTAAATGCCCTTATTTAGGTGTGATCCTCTTAGGGATCAACAATATTTTTTGGCACACCCAATGGGAAAGTTTCAAAAGTGGTCGCCAAAGTTAGTGCATGCTTTGGATTCTCAAGCTTGAATGAAGCAAGCAAATGTACACGACAAGCAACGGTTGGGGTCTAGTTAGGCAAGGACCCAAATTATTATAGTTTTTATGATTGGAATACTCCTAAACCTTATTACATGAATCTAGTTCCCAATGCACGAGAGATGCAGCTCAACCTTCAGCGTGAGTTGAGGATCATTAAGATTGAAAGAAAGCAGAGAGCCCTCTGGTATTCTTTGAGTATGCTTGAGGCCTTTCTTGGTGAATCTTATTTGGAAAAAGAATCTGTCCCAGAGGACTAGTCCTCATGTGTAGATGCTTCAGAGGATCTATGTCGAATGGGAGGTGAGTTTGCCTGGACTAATTTTTTTGGAGTTCTCCTTCCAAATCCTAGTGTCAGATACAATTTTATTGTTCAAAGGTGGACCAGTGGTTTATCACTCAAAGCACAAAAATAAACAAGGTCAGCAAGACCTACTGCTGACACAAGCGAGCATGATTCATAATGAATAAATTCTTCCCCTACCAAATCTGAAGACTAATAATCCAAGTATTCTCTTTTCTAAGCTCCCCTATCTTTTTAAAGATGACAAGGTTCCTGCTACACAATTTTTGGAGGTTTTGGAGATCCCTTCAGAGGAGACATCAACCCATAAATTTTGTCTGAAACCCCATAAATAGAAAGGAGAAGCATAAAATGATGACATGTTTTTCGAGGACAAGCTTAAAGCATTTTGTGCAATTCTCGATGAACACACTCTGACCCCTGATACAAAGTCCTCCCTTGTGCCCCAGATGACATTACCACCAGTCCCCGAGGTCCAAGATAACATAGATGCATCCCCTATTGCAACTTACTTTAAGAAGGCTCATAGGTTCCTGTAGACACCCTAAAATGGACATGCTTACGACTTTACATTAAAAACACTAATTTTCATCTATTAATTAATAGTTTTTTAATCATTAATTAATCATCTATTTTCTTCTAAATTCATTCCTCAAATCATCTAATCCAATTCTCAAAATTAATTAAATAATTAATTTTATTTAATTAATTAAGCTTTAATTGATTAATTATCATTATTTAATTAATTAAACTCAATTTCCTATAGTTTAAATCCAAATATTTAAACTTAATAATTAAATTCTTCCAATTAAATTAATTTCAATTAAATTAATTTAATTTCATCAAATAAAGCAATTCTTAACTAAAAAGAGTTCAATTATCTCACATGTTGAAAAATAATTATTAAATAAATGAATTAAATACTCATTTATCTTAAAAGAGATAACTCCAATTAGATCACATGGATTACTCCACCCATCTCTCCAGTCCACATGGGTAACTTCACCCATCTCTTTAGTTCAAAAAGGCAACTCATAATTATCTCTTTAGTTAACCAAACCCTATCTCCTCTTTACCAAATGAAGAGGTGGAGTTTACTGAGGACCTCTCCTGTTCCTTTTGATCTCAACCGTTCATCTCCCCATCTCTGAGATTGATCTCAACCGTTCATTTCATCACCAATTCCTATATAATAAACCCTTCATAACCATTTGAAGGATCCAGGATTTCAAGCTCTCATGTGCCATTACTCTGTCAGTTTGGTTCTAGCATTCAAGCCACCTTGCGATCACACACACACATTTCAATTATTAAATTCTTGATGCTTCTCAAGTCATAGAAGCTACCCCGCCAATACTGAGCATCAAGAACAACATTTCGGAAGGAGTAGAGAGAAACAATAGAAGCTTCAAGCATTGTGGGGTTTGCATTTACTTGTCTTCCTTTCTTTTGCTTGTACATTTTACTACTCACGTTTCTGTTATTCATTTAGTAGTCATTGTATACTTGATTTGCATTCATTTGTGAACCTTTTCTACTAACCCTCGCCTTTAGAAAGTTGTGGGAACCGGAAAGAGAGGCGTACATTTTGGTGAACCCGATGTGAAGAAATAGCTTAAATATCTCTTGCAGACGAAGAAATGGATTGATTAACCATGGCCGTACGGTCGTAACATTTAAAAATCACACTTTTCTTCAACATTTGTACTATTTTGTAATTGCTGGTATTTTATCACAATTGTCTATACTGTGCCGCAATCAATTGGTTTAATATCGCAATTGATTGTAGGCTTTTGCAATTTTGCTATCCATTTCTTGTCTTTTGACTTCTGGTATTTTGCCACAATCACTCGATCCGTGCCACAATCGATAGCATTTTGCCGTAGTTGCCAGTTATTTACCGCAATCGATAGCATGTTGCCGCAATCGCCTGCATATTGTCACAACTAAGAGTATTTTGCCGCAATTGATAGAACTTTACCGCAATTGCCAAAAGGTTGCCGTAATTGCTAAAAGGTTGCCGCAATAGCCAAAACTTTGCCACAATTGAGGGAAGGTATGTATGTTTTGCAATTATCATCTTCTAAAATTTTGTTTCAAATATTTAAAATATAACATTTAAGTATAAGTGACATATTTACCTTTCTTATACTTTAAGTTATATTTTAAATATATACTTCTAGGATGTTTGAGAGTGGTTTCCGATCTCTAGGAGTTAAAATGCAAAATCTAAATTTTGGAGGATTTTTAAAAAAATCAGACTTAGTCAAATTTCAGGATTCAGCATGTGTTACTAACCTTGTTGTTTTAGCTTGTGGCGTTGGAGACAGATTTAACAAAGCATTCTAAAATTAACTCATTTGTTATTTTAGTTCTTAAAAAGAGCATTGTATGCCAAACATCACAAATCTCACTTTTCCAATTTGGTGCTTAAAATTGACATGGTGGTTAACAATTGAACAAAGGCAAAAAATCTTTCAGTTTGGTGCTTTAAAATTGAACAAGCAATCAA
>MU227120.1:3404606-3415429 GCA_018584345.1 Thuja plicata | reverse complement strand
ATTAGGGAGACCTTGGATACATGAAATGCAAGTTGTACCATCAACATACCATCAATGCATCAAGTTCCCTCACCAAGGGGAGGAGATTATCATAGAGGGAGATCCCAATCCCTTCCAATACTGCAATACGGTCCAAATCAGCACTGAAAACTAGGTGCCATCAAACCAGGATGCAAGCATCCCATCCTCTTCAGAATCAAATCCCAAGGATGTCACATGAGTAGCAGGTAAGATAGTCATTGAACAAGATGCAAGCATCCCATCCTCTTCAGAATCAAATCCCAAGGATGTCACACGAGCAGCAGGTAAGATAGTCATTGAACAAGATGCAAGCATCTCATCCTCTTCAAATTCAAATCTTAAGGATGTCACAGAAAAAGCAAGCAAGATATCCATCATGAACAAAAGATGTGGTGAATATAGATATGAAGAGGCTTTCACAATCATGCACATACCTTTAAGCCCTAGAACTCATGGTATGCCACTACCTATCATTGCAACAGAAACTAAGCAGCTGGTTCTTTTTAGATGTCCACCCACAACCTTTGTCTGATGGGGGGACATAGCAGAAGAGAATCCTTTTGAGCAAGACATCAATACCTAGTTATACAGAGACTCCCCCGAGATAGTCTGACCACCCTTACCTTTGGCAAACTACGGTAACGGTTACACAATGATACAAAGGTTTGGGTATGATGGTACAACCAGACTGGGGGCAAGGCAACAGGGCATATATGAATCGCCTCTCCCACCAACCCAAAGAAACACTCGAGGTTTGGGCTATGGACAAAAAAGCACTAGTCCTGTGGTTCAAGAGATTCAAGTCAATCACGAGCAAATAGTAGAGATGCACTGGGGGTACAACACTGAGCATGTCCTAATAAGCAACATATTAGCGCAGTTGTTGCCTGTCGAAGAGGGATCCACACAAACCCAAATAAACCTACACTTAGCAATTGAAGATACCCAAGGAAGTGAGACATCAGATGAAAATTCCATTGAGACTGACTCCAATGAGTATGAGTGGAGATCCCTCCATGACTCTGAACCATCAATCCCTTACTTTTTCCCTCAAGTCGATATTATCATAAACCTAGTAGACCTGTTTGAACAACTGACCATTATCAAACAACCCTGTATAGACAAACATATCATTCATCAGACCTCAAGTGGTGCATCCTCATCATAGTCCAATTTCATAGGCACCATATCAGTAGTCCTATTCAGTAGACCAAAGCTAAATAGTAGTGAAAGTGTCTATCTTGTACACCCTGAGCTTATAGAGTGGGATCAACAAGGACCACCTGATCTTGATGTCTTTGAAAATGACGAGGCAATAACTCATTTCATGGGACTAAAGGAAGGCATTCTTTCAAGAGATCACAAGGCAAGATTCTCTATCAACCTAGATAGAGCAGCATACTTCGAGGAGGAAGCACATCTTTCCAGTCCACAAAAGAAAAAAGAATAAAAGAGTAAAAAGCTAAAAGAAGACGTATCTTCTAGCGAAAACCTCATAGAGGTGCTAGAAGATGGAAAGAGAGAACTTCTCCCCATAATAGAGGACAAATCAGCACTACTAGCCGAAGAGACAGAGGAAATCAACTTGGGGGAAGACAAGAAACCAAAGAACATCTACTTGGCGAAATCTCTCACCCCTGAGGAGAGAGAATAGTTTATCAATTTCTTCAAGGAAAGAATGATCAATTTCGTATGGTCTTACTCAAATATGCCAGGATTAGATCCAGAGTTGGTGCTACACCATCTCCCATTGCTACCAAATGCTAAACTTTTCAAACAGAAGCTAAGAAAGATGCATCCTCATGTTGCATTATTAGTCAAGGCAAAACTGAAAAAGCTCCTGGATGCTAAATTCATCAGACCTATACCATATGCAGATTGGATATCTAATCTAGTACCAGTTACAAAGCATAGTGGTCATATTCAAATTTGCATAGACTTCCAGGACCTCAATATAGTATGTCCCAAAGATGACTTTCCTTTACCAAACATCGACATGATAGTGGACCTAACTGCAAGGCATGAAATGCTATCACTTATGGATGGCTTCTCAGGTTATAACCAGATAAGGATAGCACCTAAGGACCAACACAAAATGGCTTTCACATGTCCTTGTGGAACATATTGTTGGAATGTTATGCCATTCAGTTTAAAGAATGCTGGAGCAACATATCAGAGGGCAATGACAACCATATTTCATGATCTCATCCACAAGACAATGGAAGATTATGTGGATGACATACTAGCAAAGTCCATACTTTGAAAGGATCATTTACAGGTTTTGGGACCCATCTTTGATAGAATGGAGGAATTCAAAGTTTGACTAAATCCAAAAAAGTGTGCATTCGGTGTCACAGCCAGAAAATTACTAGGGTTCATAGTATCACATAGAGGAATTGAAGTGGATCTAGAAAAGGTCAAGGCAATAGTGGACATGCCTCCACCATCAAACCTAAGACAACTAAGAGGGTTACAAGGAAGGCTCCAATTGATAAGACGCTTCATAGCTCAACTGGCAGACAAGTGCCACCCATTCCAACATCTATTGCATAAAGACATCAAGTTTATATGGACAGAACAATGTGAACAGGCATTTCAGATATTCAAAGAATACCTCCTTAAGTATCTGATATTGGTACCACTAGTACAAGGTAGAGCATTGCTTCTATATATCTCAGCAATGGAATCAGCATTAGTTGTTCTCTTAGCACAACATGACGATGCAAGAAAGGAGAGGGCCATCTACTATCTAAGTAGGACCCTGGTAGGATATGAGCTAAACTACACACCAATATAAAATTCATGCTTGGCAGTTGTGTTCACCTCCCAAAAGCTAAGACACTACATGTTGAGTCACCAAATGAAATTGGTTGCACATATTGATCCTCTCAAGTACCTCCTGAGCAAAGCAACGCTAACTGGATGTTTGGCCAAGTGGGTAATGATCTTAAGCAAGTTTGACATTGAGTATGTAGACAAAAAGGATATCAAAGGAGAAGTTATAGCAGATCAACTGATAGAGGCACCAATTCAAGACCACCAGCCTATTATCTCCAATTTCCCCGATGAATCTATCATGACACTACAACCGATGATCGAAGTATGGAAACTTTATTTTGATGGATCATGTACAAACAATGGAGCGGGGGTAGGGATAGTTCTTATCACTCCAGATCATGATACAATTCCAAAGTCCTTTAGACTCAACTTCCCGTGCACCAACAACATAGCAAAATATGAGGCACTGGTAATCGGTCTAAAGATAGCAATCCAATGGATAATCAAGAACCTGAAAGTCTTTGGTGATTCATAGTTGGTCTTTAGACAAGTTAACAATGATTACATGACCAAAGATGAGAAGCTCATACCTTACAGAGCCCAAATGGAAGGACTGTGCACAAAATTTCATTACATTCTCTTTCAGCAAGTCCCAAGAGCATAGAACAAAGTCACAGATGTGATGGCTACCATAGCATCACTGATTGATATGCCAGGTAATGACACCAAATTTTAGTTTTTAGTGGAGAAACTCCTGGTACCATCACATCAGACACCTATCATAGAATCAGTGTGTGTCCTTGTTGGTCATGAATCCCCATGGTACCAAGATGTTTATAGCTATCTCTAAAATAATGTCTTACCCCCAAACTTGTCTAGGAACCAAAGAAAAGCCCTCATCCGACAAGCCTCTAGGTATACGATCCTCTGAACTACTCTATACAGATGAAGTCTTGATGGAACATTACTACGATGTCTCACTTCCATGGAATCCCAAAAAGCTTTGTACGAGGTACATGAAGGAATATGTGGAACCCATGGAGGTGGCAACAACTTAGCTAAGAAAATAATCCGCATGGGATACTATTGGCACATAATAGAGATAGATGCACAAAAGCATGTTCAAAGGTGTAGACAGTGTCAAATTCATGGAGACCTCATCCATGCACCAGCCTAGGAACTAAATCCCATTACATCACCGTTACCATTTTCAATGTGGGGATTTGACCTAGTGGGAAAAATAACACCTTCTTTAGCAAACAGACACAAGTATATCATAGCAGAAATAGAGTACTTCACCAAGTGGGTGGAAGCAATTCCCCTCACTTACATCATTGGATAGCAAATTGCAATGTTCATACTTAACCACATCATCTGTCGATACGTGATGCCACAGATAATCCTGACATATCATTGTACCCCTTTCCAGAACAAGGATGTTGAAGACTTATGTGAGTAGTTCCACATCAAATAGGGATTCTCTTCATTTTACTACCCTCAAGGGAATGGGCAAGCTGAAGCTACAAATAAAACAATCTTGAAGATTCTGAAGAAAATAGTAAACGAATTAGGGTGAGACTAGCATTTACAGCTTAGTCTCGCATTATGGGCATACAAAACTAGTGTGAGAACACCAACGGGGGCAACTCATTTCTCCCTAGTATATGGAACAAAGGTGGTATTAACCCTCAAAGTGGAAATCCCATCCCTAAGGATATCATTAAAGAACCTGGTTTCTGATGAAGACTATAGAGTAGCAAGGCTCAGTGAGCTAGAGTTAATAGATGAATGAAGGCAACATGCTTTCGACCACTTACAAGGCTATCAGAATTGCCTTAGAAGAAACTACCATAAGAAGGTAAAGCCATGAACATTTGAGGTAGGAGACCTTGTCCTCATGGAAAATCAAAAGAATCAAGAAGAACGAGTCAAACCTGGTAAGTTTGAGCCTAAGTGGCTAGGACCATTTGTTATTATTAGCTCTACTCAGAGTGGGGCATTCATACTAGCAACACCAGAAGGAGATCAGCTCCCCAGCTACAACAATAGCATGCACCTGAAGAGGTTCTACCCATAAAAGTCTCTATGGTTAAGGAACTTATCTATATATCAAGAAAATAACAAAAAAATAAAAAAATACAAAATTTACCTTGGTGAAAACCTGGCAATCAGGCGCCTTGGCGACAATCAAAAAAGAAAAAAAAAAAAAAGAAAAAAAGTAAAGAGAAAACAACATCACTCTCTCAGTGAAAACCTGGAAATCAGGCACTATTGAGTAGGTACCTTGGTGAAAACTTGGCAAACAGGCGACAAGTGTTCAAAACTAGCTTCACCATTAATGAGCTCCAAAAGGCTTGAGCCTACTTCAAAATGCAAGACTGACTATCCCAAGCAATATCCCAAAGAGAAAACCCCTCTAAGCACCAAGCACTTACCCATGGTTAACACTGGTCCACCAGACTAGGGGGCAATTCTAAAAGTTCTAAAAAATCCTAAAAATCAAAAAACTCATCAAAAAATCCTAAAAAGGTCAAAAAATCAAGCAAAAATCAATCTTCATAAAAAACATTCAAAAAATTGCAAAATAAAGCAAAAATCAATCTTCATCAAAAACATTCAAAATTTTTTAAGGGGAAAATATGCCTAATCAATCAATTGGGCCCATCTGACACAGCTTGATCGGCTGCCAAATTGATCAAATAAAAAATTATCAATAAAATTGTCACAATCATAAGCTTTGTGAACAAGCATTAGGCACATCTGACACAGCTTGATCAGCTACCAATACGATCAGAACAATCAAATCTATCAATCATTACTCTCACAATCATGAGCTTTGTGAACAAGCATTTGGCCCATCTGACATAGCTTAATCAGCTGCCAACATGATCAATCAAAACAAACCAAACAAGCCCATCCAAAGAGTTGAGTAAATCAAGAGAACCCACTACATCAAGGAACCATGTAACAATGTTGACTAGGTTAGTCAAGTCAGTCAGATGTCAGTCTATATTTTGGGGTTATGTTCTTATGCTGCTCCAGGATCCACCATGTGAGGAGAGTAGCTATGATAGATCATGACTTATTTTCTTTGATTGCTGTCTGTTGAATGTTCACTCTGATTTCAGGGCCATGATGAATTAGGGTAAATGCGATTGGCGCTGTCACTTATCTAGCAGTCACGTAGTTCCACGATCTGAGCATAAACCTAGGAAAGAATTGGACATTCCTTCTCTTTTATTGTGTTTGTTTTCTTTATAGAATCAAGAGCTTGCAACACTATTCAGATGGACTCTGAGTTTTCTTTGGAGTTCTATCTTGGTTTCTATGGTCTTTCCCTTTATGTTGCAAACAAGAGCTCACAATGCTATCCAGATGGACTCTAGGGGCGTAGGAGTTCTATCTTGTTTTCTTGGCTTTCCCTTTTCAGAAATCAAGAGCTCACGATGCTATCCAAATAGACTCTTGGGGTGTAGGAGTTCTATCTTGATTTCTTTGTTTTAGATTAATTTCAAAGGACAAGTAGTGTCTAGATGGTTAATATCTAGGTGCTCTTAGCTCTCTTTCTTTTCAAACAGGGAACATAGTTGAATCCAAATGGTCAATATTTGGGTGCACTATGGGTCTCTTTCTATTCAATCTCTCTACTCCTTCCGCTATCAAGAGATCATGGCCGTATCTAGGTGGTATGTGATCTGGATCATTCAATTCTCTTCTGGAATATCAAAAAATACAAAAAATATGCAATGATGACAATTATTGGAAACTGGGGTAGCAACTTGAGAAATTCATCCTTTCTATCAGTTCATATCTATCCAAAAAATGCAAAAAAAAAAGAGAAACGTTTCTATCATTACATTCTATCAGATCGATCTCAGAGTCCACCTATCCAAAACTAACTTCTGTCTAATTAACACATGCATTACTCAGATAATTTTGTGCATAAAATATTGCATTCATTCCATAAAGTGCATCAAAAAATGAAAAATACATGGTAATTTTTCATACATGATAAATCATAAACATCACATGCATCCATAAAGCATCTCATATAAACTTGCATTCCATGTACACAATCCTGCATGACGTGTCAGTATCATAAAGTAAAATCATCCATACATGAGTTTGCATAATAGCACATTTTGCATATACATCTAATTATCTAAAAAACCACTAGATCATGTAGAATCATACATATAGCAAGTAAACCATGACACATCATATCAAAACAAAATGCATCTCATAAAGATCGAAATCTCTGAGAACAAATGTAAAGTTGCAAGTCTGGACACAGAAGGTAATCCACATGTGAATCATATATATATATCAGTGTATCAAAATACAAAAATAGTACAACTCAGTGTATACAATGACTCACTAAAAAAATGGTACAAAGAACAGAATCAGCAAGAGCTACCCCCACCCTCGCCAAGAGGGGCACAAGGGGGAGGCATATCAGAATCGGTCCTATGAGAGGACCCCGGAGCTCTGACACCACTACTTTGTGAATGTTGAGCCCTACTAAATCTTTGGGATGCTGTGTAACTAGGAACCCTCTCTGCAGTAGGAATGGTGCCCTCATAGTGGCGTCTCCAGTAATCTATCTCCCGCTGGGCCTCTCGCCCAGATCTGTAGTATCTATCCAAAATATCTCTATGAGACACATCCTGTACACTGTCAATAAAAGAATGGACCTCGGCTTGAGCGTGTCACTCTCGAGACTCAGCTGCTATAACCTGAGCCTCTAAAGTAGTGGCACGTGCATTGGATAAGGCAAGTCAGGCCTAAAGATCTTGAACCTACTGGGTCAAGCACTCTACCTCTGAAGGATCATCATCCATCCTGCTCATGGCCACATCCATGTCTCCCTCCTCATCCTGGCCTCCCAAACCCTCACCCCCTCTCCGTCTCACTGGCTCCTCCTCACTCTCTGAGCTCTCCCCAGTGCTGCTCCTATTGCGGCCACTCCCATTTGAGGAACTTGTCTCTGCACTCTGCTCGTACAGAGCCTCCACATCTACATCAGCAAACTTGACATCCACCTCCTCAATCTCCACCCTATCCTCAACCTGGGGAGCCAAAACTGCTGTTGTCTGCCTACGTACTCTATGAACCAATTGGGATGCCTCCTCTACAACCTCCTCCTCCTCCAAGATAGCTCCTAGACCAACTCTGGCCTGTCCCCCACTCCGGCCACCAATTCTCACTACACCTTTGGCACCCTCGGGACCAGGATCATCTCCCCCATCATCACCTCTCCTCCGCCCTCCATCCCTACCACCATCTCTCCTGCCTCCCCCCCTCCACCATCTCTCCCTCCATCCCTCCCTCCCTATCCACCTTCTCTCCCTCCATCATGGCCTCCCCTTCCGCGCCGTACCCGTTGAGCCCTCCGCATGATAGTCTTGGGAATAGGACACGAAACATCTGTCAAAGCTATAGGACGATGCTACAACCAGTGAGCATCATACTGTGGAGTGGTACCTACAAAAGATAAGTCAACTATCAGTACTAGAGCAGATATATACAAGTATCCAAGCAAAGTATGAGCACAAAATCACATGGCAAAAAAGAAGTACATAAGAAATCACAAAAATGACAAACCTGGGTCAACAATAGTAGAACGCCAGGTCCATGCTATGGGAAGCAGTCCCAAGAACTCAGTGCATGCAGCATCTAGTGACACTACAACACCCCATACATGAGCATCCCTTGATCGCCGAGCAAAGTAGGCGTAAGAATTAGACACATCCTACTACTCTCCGAACTGACATAACACCCTATCAATGTTATGAAAATAAGTCATATGCACATGATTTCTCACATGACCAATTAGGTACCGCCGCTATCGACAAAAGGGGAGATGGATGTCCTCTCCATCCCAAACAGGACAATCTCTAAAAGGTTGCCAAATAAAGTATGGAATCATATCTAGCTGTTGTCGCCAGTAAGAAAGATGACCCATATGGGTCTGAACAATAGCACCATCATACATATATATACATATGGCCTATCAGTCGGGAGAGCACGGGCACCTACAGGACGGCAAACAACAATGTGCTCCCACGCCCAAATCTATAACAATGTGGCACCACAACAAAGTGACTTACCATCAAGGTAAGCCACATACATCATATGGAAATGCATGTGCGCCAACATGCATGGGCCCCACGCAAAAATAGTACTGTCTCAGACCATACTCTGAAGAACACTACCAAATCCAACAGAAAACCCACGCTGACGTCGATCGGGGCAAAGGATGCCACAAATCAAACTACCTAGTAGTGTGGATAGTCTATCTAAACCCAATCCAAACCTCGACCATGGAATATCATAACCACCGGCTAGCTCGAGCTGATCCCTGGGCAGTCCAGTGAGCTCGGTCAAAGCAGGGACACCAGTACGAGTGGAGTACTCCACCAACTCACCCTGGATAGGGAGTTGGAGGATGCGATACACATCCTCCAAGGTCACAGTGCACTCCCTAGTAGGAAGCCAGAAGGTGCAGGTCTCAGAATACCATCGGTCTATAAGAGCGGAGATCAGACCCCTGTTGGTCGTGATCTTAGGCATGTAGCAGATCCAATATAAACCCAGGTCCCAAAGTACTGACCTCTCATCCTCTGAAAGCTGGAATCTGTAAACAAGTCCCACTGGCCTGGACTCTCGACATCGCAAAATGTGCCAAATGAACTATAAAGAGTACAAAAAAACATAAAATTATCAGTTTCAGATATTGAGGAACGTAACAGAAATAAAAACAAGTAGATAACAGGCAAAGAAATCAGGCAGACAGTGTCAAAAAGTTAATTGCGGTAATAAACATTGTCAACTGCAGTACTTTTATGCGATTGCAACACTAAAACTACAAGTGCGGCACTCAAACAGCAATTGCGGCATTTTACATAATCAAGTGTGGCACTTTTATCAAATGTGGCACAAAACCTGCAATTGCAGCATTTAAACTGTAATTGCAGCAAAACCGCAGGCGATTGCGGCAAAGGTAAAATTTTTTCAAAAAAGTATAAATTTTAAAAGCAATAAATAACGTAATAAATGACATGCAAAGCGCAAAAACTCACCGGACGTCCAGAGCCACGACGTCGACGGTATGAACGGACCCGATCAAAAATGTGAACGACACCTGGAAGCCCCGCCATCACTCAAAAGAAGGAAGAAAATGAAGCAGAAAAAAACAAAGAAACTTACCAAGATGATCAGAGCTCAAATTCACAAAGTGACAAATGAAGCGATCTCTCGGCTACTTATAGGGGTTCCAAAAACCCTAATTTCACCCAGGAGCTCCGAAATTTCTTCTCGGTCCCTGGAAACTTCAAAGGTCAATTACAGGGGCATTTTAAACTATTTTTCAAATTCGTCAACTACCCAGTTCTACAATTTGTAGTTTCAACAAATTAACACTCGTCTTGTGACTTTTCGCTCAAATTTGTTGAGGGGGCATAAATACACCTACTAAATGCTGGGGCAAGTTGGGGTATAATCAAAGAATCTTTGACACACTGCGACAAGTCACATCGCATCAAAGAGGGGCAAATGTAGACACCCTAAAATGGACAGGCTTGCGACTTTACATTAAAAACACTAATTTTCATCTATTAATTAATGGTTTTTTAATCATTAATTAATCATCTATTTTTGTAAATTCATTCCTCAAATCATCTAATCCAATTTCCAAAATTAATTAAATAATTAATTTTATTTAATTAATTAAGCTTTAATTGATTAATTATCATTATTTAATTAATTAAACTCAATTTCCTATAGTTTAAATCCAAATATTTAAACTTACTAATTAAATTCTTCCAATTAAATTAATTTAATTTCATCAAATAAAGTAATTCTTAATTAAAAAGAATTCAATTATCTCACATATTGAAAAACAATTATTAAATAAATGAACTAAATACTCATTTATCTTCAAAGAGATAACTCCAATTAGATCACATGGGTTACTCCACCCATCTCTCCAGTCCACATGGGTAACTTCACCCACCTCTTCAGTT
>MU227120.1:3374611-3396636 GCA_018584345.1 Thuja plicata | reverse complement strand
CAATCATAAATCACTATTTTTTTCTTGTTCAACTATTTGTAAAGTTTAAATATTTATTTACGAATTAAATATATTCTATAAATTACTTATTTCAATTATGATTGGCTCAATTGATTTGGTCTTATAGGACCCCTTTTTTCGGAGGCTTCCCAAATTTGTTTTTTTTCAGATAGTTTTTAACCATAGTTTTGTAATATATAATTCATATATGATGTAATTTATTTTGAAATTGGTCTTTTAATTTACATTGAAATTGGTCTTTTAATTTACAATATAGTATAATTATGAGATACTATATTTTATATTTTATTACTATAAACATGTCATTTTCATTAAAAATTTCAATTATTTATAATATATAACTATTATATATTCTAAAAACTTTACTATATTATATTTGTAATATATATATATATATATTACAATTTCTAACATATACTATATATTACTCTATAACATATAATATAAAAGTATAATATCATATATGCTATATTAAATAATCTTAGTATTTCACTAACTCTTTATTTATTATTTAAATTATTATATACGAAGATTCTTATTTAAATTTTAATCTATAATAACTTTACTTTTATTAAATAACTATTAATTAAAATATATATAATATTTATAATAAAATTAAAATTAAATTTATATATATAATTATAACTAATTACGACAAGTGCATGCCACTACGTGACACTTGTTTTATATAATTATTTGTATATTGCAAATATTTACTTCTTGTAAATATTTTTCTTCAGTTTTTATCTTGTATTTCATATTATAATTTTTATTTTATTTTATGTAATAAAAAATATTATATGCTTTTAATTATTTAACCTAGAATTATTTGTGAATTACAATTATGTTTATTACAAATAAACCTATATTAAAGAAATATTTTAAAAAAAACAATAGAAAATAAAGTCAATTTTATAGTAAAATATTTTTTTAAACTTTTATTTATTCATTTGAAATTATTATTTAAATATCAAGATTTATTTTAAAATCTCTCTCCCACACATTATATTTTATAAGAAATAAAAATATCTAATATTTAACAGGTGCGAAACTTTTTATAAAATTTGATAAATAATATTTAATAATTAATGTTTGCATATATTATAATTTCATTTGTATAGTTGTAATTGTAAAAATTTAAAATATAGTTATAAATTATAAATGTAAAACTAATTCATTATTATTCATGCACAACTGAATGCAATAGTATATTGCCTTAGGGCAAGTACAATAAGAAATAAAAATATCTAAACCTCACAATATACAATAAGCTTTTTTAACTCTAACATTTTACAAAGTTTAAATTTGTAAAATAAGTCAAAATATGAAAATATTTGTTCTTTATAAATTTGAATTGGTAAAATAACACAACTTACTCATCCTCACTATCACCATTTTTCTTATTTCTCAATCTAATCCTTAAAATCTACTATCAAAAAATCATTAAATAAAATATATAATATATAATTAAATTACATATACTATATATATTATTATTTAGTTAATTAAATATATAATGTTTAATCATTATTTTAGCTTAATATTATTAAAATAAATACAATATTATTAAATTAATTAAATATATAATATACTATAATATTATTGAATTAATTAAGTATATAATATTATTGAATCATTTCCAGAAAATATTTTAATCATCATGTTTAAAATATGTACAGCTACACACTTATTAAATTGTTATTAAATTGTGATCATTGTATTAAAAAAACTATACAGCTACAGGTGGGTGCAGCACAAACTGTCAGTACAGTGGGATGAGTGTTGAGTGTCGGGTATGGCATACATCCAGCCATATCAAATGATATGGCTAGGTAGCCGTTGCCGTTGTCATCATGCGTTTGTGATGTGATTTCAGTTTGTGTTGTCATGATGATGTTTTGTCGCAAGAGAAAAATATAGAAAAGAGAGTTTCCAAGAATGTAGAATATGTGGAGGATGATATTTTGTTTGCATGTAAATGGAATTTCGAACACTACCAATTAAAAAATTGTATTCAATACTAATTTTAGATTTTATTTATTTATCATTTTACAAGATTAGTAGGTGTGCAATTGATTAAGGTTATGTTTATGATTGTGGACTTTTCTATTAGTTATAATGAGTCAATTTAGTATATATGTTATGGTGTATTCTATAATATTTATTGTTCATTTTGAAATCATTAAAGATAAACATTGTCATAGAGAATTCATGATACATTTATAGTAATATTAGGGCATACAATAGCATATATTATCTTAGGTATCCTTGTATGATCACTTGGTTTTTTATTCTGGTTCATTGTTGTTGAATCAATCCTTCTAGAGGTTTGATTAAGGAGAAATACTCTTTCTTAACTAGTAGTGAGTGGTGAATAGTAGTTGAATTAAGGAAAATTATATTACCATTGACCACTCACCACTAGTTCACTTTTGCAAGTATGATATGCACCAAAATGGGCTACATATACACCAAAGTAGACACATAACTTCTTGAGATTGGGTCAAAGCAAGTCATAGAGATCTACTTGGAATCTCAAGCAAGAGATTTGAATTCAACTTGTTCACTTGGCGAGGTGTTGGGTTGATGAAAAGAAGTTTGGATTGTATTTTGATAGTTTTTGAAAATGTTGTATTGTTGTCCATGATGTTGTCAAAGCATAAATCTTGCAATTTTTTGTAATGTTGTAAAGTTTGTTCATTGAATAGTAAAATAAAGATAATTGAATAATGGGTTCGTTGAATAGTAAAAGAGAGATTTTGAACAATGTTATCAATGTGCAATGTTGTATGGTAGAATGTGTTTGAATGTTTCCAAGGTGCTTACAATATACAAATTTGTAATGTTAAGTATGGTTATAAGGCCAATGAGGGTTGATTTTCTTGTTGAGAGTGATGTCTTGTATTCACAAGTGTTGGAGTAGTTAGGTTAATCACTTTGGTAATGTATTAATCAATCATTAATAACTAAGGTTTTGTATTACTTTATAATGCTCAAGCTAAATTTAGGAGTGCTTTTCTATATTTAGATCGAGCTAATTATAGGTCAAGTTGTGTCATAGAATATGATGAGGACACTTGTCATGGTCTATCTTAATTCTTGCCTGGGGTTTTATCTTTATACTTTTATAAACATTCATTAATATTTGAATTGTAATATATCCATATATTCAATTTAATCAATTTAATCCAAGTTATTTAAATTCATTTCAATATCAAACAATTCTCTTGTGGATCAGTTCATCTCTCAAGGTTGCATAACACAATCATGTTTTTTTTTCTCTTTAGATGTGATAGGCATTTTGGTTGTTGATGATATTTGGGAGTTATGAGGTTCACTATCAACTCCAACATGGTATTAGAGTACCAAATATGTAGCTTCCTATCCAAGTTCTAAGAGATCAAAAAACATTTGGATGAGAGATTTTTCTCAATGTATTTTTAAGAGACAATTTTTAGATTTTGTTCATAGCCACATTTTTTAAAAATATCTATTAGACTTTACAAATGGTGAGTAGATCTTGTAAAACAATATTGTCAAAATAGTGCAACATGGTCATCTTTTCCTATAAGATGAAGCTTATTTATTTTACCAAATTACATGTTCTACTTGTTGGAATTAAAATTAGTTTCTAGGTCTTGTTGGCAACCTAACAAAATATTTGTGGGTTATATTAGTGTTTACTTACAATGAGTAAATTAAATTATGAGGGTCATGTCTATTGACTAAATTTAGCCTTTTTTAAAAATTCATCTTTCAACTTGGGTATTGGATTTTGGGAAATAAAATATTGTTATAAATTTAGAACTTCTTAGCACTTTCCAATGGTATAGATTCCATCAACATATTTTATAACTGGTATATATTATTGCCCCCTTCTCTTATGGAATAAGTAGCATCTATTAAGATAGTACACTAGACATTTTTGGGACAGGTCATAATGATTGGTGTGTGATCTCATTTGACCTTATCTAGGGAAAACATATGATATTAACATTATGATTCTTTGGGAAAAATCATTGCTACTACATAATCACACTTTTTTTCTTCTTCATTGGTGGTATTGTGACTTTTTTACAAAATATTTGGCACAAAGAGAATGTTGTTCCTATTTCCTTGTGTCACTAGTACTTCATTGTTGTGATATTCTTTTTGTCTACTATCAATAGTGACCTAACATATTTTTAAAGTGCTCCTAAGAACCGCTTTGTAATATTTGATTGAAATTTTTTGGCCAGGTCCTCCTGTGTATCCCTATTGAGGGAATGTAAGAAAAGATTACACAATTCATCATTGGAGACTTTTTTCATTATAGTTAGGAGTAGAGGACTTACCTCCATCATGTGATAAATGGGTTATTCATTCATTTGTATCTTTCTTAACACTTAAGATATATCAAATCCCTATTTTAATTATTTTATTCATTTCAAAAGGAGTGACAAAATCAAGAATGAGTTGCATAAATAATAAGTTGAGTTCTTAAGAAGCATATAATACTAATCCAAGAAAACTACTTCCAAGTTTTTCAAACAAATTCAAGTGACTACTTCATACAAAGGAGAAAGTTCCTAAATCCTCATTATATAGCCTTGATATGCAAGTTAAGGCCCCTACTCCCTTAAACCTGAGAGGCTAGAAGGAGGCAATGACAACATGGTGTCATGAATTATGTGATCTAGAGGCTCCTTGAGATAATTAGGATACATTCTTAAAAGGGGGTTGTGCGTGGAATGAATACTTCCCCCAAACATATGTCTTATGTGTGGAGCTTGTTCTATTTATTGCACTTGAAACACCCAATTATTTATACCTAGGAAAGAGTGGATAATTAGGTGGGCTAGTATTCAAATTTTAAAGATCAAATTGGATTTGCTTGATTCAAATTTTTTGAGTGTTAAGTATACCACTT
This sequence comes from Thuja plicata, assembly GCA_018584345.1. Lineage (NCBI taxonomy): Eukaryota > Viridiplantae > Streptophyta > Pinopsida > Cupressales > Cupressaceae > Thuja > Thuja plicata. The sequence goes on along the minus strand of MU227120.1, from coordinate 3,391,706 downwards.
GGTTGGTTTGGATTTTGAAAGGAGGGTGTCCCTTCTAATTGGTGCAAGGTTGTTATGTTGTAGGATGGGGGTAAGGGAGGTACAAAATCCTCATTGGTATTATTTTTGGAATAAAAATTGATGTAAGGGAAACATTGAGTTTCCCTTGGATTTGTTCATTTTTTGTAAAAATGAATGAGTTTACATGTGATCACCATCTTAGAGATATATGCCTTTCCTTTTGTTTCTTGTGAAGACATTTCTCATAATCTATATCCATCTTCAAGTGTCTTGATCTATTAGATTAGGGTAACTATAAGATATTGAGGGATTAATCCTCATATATTTTATTCTTGGGTTTCACCACCCTTAGGTTGGTTATTGAGTAACCACATTGTTTCTTTCTTCCAAAAACATTTTTCAACATTGTTTGGTGTGTCTTAGATCATTTGGCCTAATGGGTGGTATGTAGAGGTTCATGAGCCACTTGGGCCTCTTCTAAATGCTTTTCAAGTTGACTCATTTCATTCTAAATTAATGGTCATGTGTGTATAACTAGTGATTAGTTAATCCTATTGATCGATCTATGATCAAATAACCAAGTTTAGCATGCTTTACCTTAGTTGTGATTAAGTTGGAGCACAATGTCTTGAATCTACATTTGATTGTTGAAGGTGAGGGAGTTTTCGGTTTCTTGGTGACCACCTTTTGAGTTGGAGTATTCATAGTCATAGTAGTTTGAGATTGGTTCTAGTGGATCTAGTGGGAGATACCTTTCATAGGTAGGATTCAAAATCTCGTTGGAGGGGATCAACCCCTAATCTTTGTCCAATTTTGACTTATTTTGCGTACAACTTATCATATAAACAATCAAATAATAGATAAATGTAAAATTTAAAGAGACATAGACAAAGATGAAAATAATTAAAGAGCATTGAAACATGAACTAAACCACTTAAAGGGTCTACAATTCACATTATGTTAATAAAAATATGAGTTACTTAGAATTTTCCCAAGAATAATGCAAACAAGTTAGACTTTAGATTGATGACATATAACTAATTGAATGTTTGAATGTTAGGTTGATCACCGAAATGCAGAAAGATAATGAAAGACATTAAATCAATTAATGGATTGTATTGTCATTGATGTCAACTTGATATAATCTGATTGGTTATATACAAAGTGTCAAAGACTTCAGAGAATCAGAGAGATAAAGATTATGCTTTCAGTAATGCATAAAAGATCAGCATTAACTAAGTGACTATAAACATCAACGGGCAGTGCACCCTGACGGATGGAGAAAAATGAAAGTAAACTCATAGTGTTGCCCGAGCAAGAAAACCGACAAGCATTACCGATGAGCAGAACTTCACAGTGATGCCTGATGGATAGACAACCTCGACGGACAAACAACACAGACTGAGATGCCCGAGGAGAACTGAAGTGTTGACCAAAGATATCAAGGAGTAAAACATTGAAATTAATTGAAGTTCAGAAATGAAAAAATACTTAGCTGACAAGAGCTAAAGATAGATTTAACTAGTTGTTAACATTGTTTTCATCGAAAAGTTAAAGCCAGAGATAAGTAAAAGCTTTAAAGATATTTTGATCTAGTTGTCAAGGAGAAATCTACGAGTTAAAACTGAAGCAAAGTTTTAAAGCAAGATTGGCTAAGATTGCAGATCACGCCAAGAACAAGAAAATCAAGAAGTGAGAAATGGTGATATCATGTCTATAAAGAGACAATCTAATTAATTATGAATTAGGGGAGTGAATAGAAAAAGGGGATGTTGAAGAGAAATTGATAAAGAACAACTTCATAGAGTCTTGATCAATCTAGCTAAGGAAAGAGCTAAAGATTTCTGTGGACACCAAGCAACAAAGTACAGCATCACCAAGCAGAAAGAACTGGAGCAAAGGTATTGAAAAGATACATTGATCAGAAAGGTAAAATGAGCTTACAATAGATCTGAAAATCTGCAAGTCTAAGTTGTATGTGTGAATAGATAATTTACTATTTCAATTTAACGATTAGATCAGAAAGTCTCTTAACCAAGCAGGATTTAAAGATCCTTTCTATATTGAGATACATCCCAAGGAGTATCCAAAATTTTGATCATGAATATAGCATGAGATGTCAGATGCCATATTGGAAAACTACACTTAGTTTGGTAATAGAAGGTAGCATAGAGATGCCATATATCAAGTGACAAACTATTTTTATTGAAATCCTCTAACAAGGGCATGCCTAATAGTGTGTCTGTAACCTTTAACAAGGTTGGCTCTTCACCAAGCTCACTTCAAAAGAGTGAAAATTTTGGGTTACCGGTCCCAAGTGGTTTTTCCCTTAACAGGGTTTCCACATTAAAAATCCATGTGTCAATGTGTTTATGAATCATTACTTTAGTGTTTTGCATTACATATAACTAATTCTAGATTGATCGGTATACACTAAGAAATTTACTATTTTTCGGTAAATGAAAGACTACTAATCGGTAAATAGTAATAATAAGGTTTAATAGTGAACTCCGAGCAGTAGTTATTTAAATCAATTAGATTTCTACAATCCATTTGAATTAAGCTTGTTTTTCTAGTTTTGATTGTGTATGTTTTTTTGACATCAATATTTTGGATTTCACTCTGTGATCCATCATCAGGATGTAAGAGCAAAGAGCATGGACCTTTTACATACCTTCATGCTCTTTGCTCTTACATCCTGATGATGGATCATGGAGTGTGATCCAAAATGTTGATGTCAAAAAAACATACACAATCAAAGCCAGAAAAATCAAGCTTAATTCAGTAGTTATTTTTTATGATTATTTGAAGGCATACATCTTGTAGGATTGAAGATAGCTAGAGGCTTAATATTATGGTACTAAGTTTTTGGGTTGATTTATTGGAATTTTTTTTAGGCTACTGATTCACTCCCCCCCCCTCAGTTATTCTAATAATTTGTATCAGAGCTTGTGTGCTTAGAAAGGGAGTTTAATAGCTCAAGCAAAATATTGCAAGATGAACAGACGAGATGTGCCCAAGTTGAACAAAGACAACTTTGCATCATGGAAAAGCAAAATAAGACTCCACCTATCAGGTATTGGAAATGATGTTGTTCAATAATTATATACTGAATATGTGTTGCCTACAGGACCTCACATACTTGACCAATTGAGAGAGAAGCATGAGCACAATTGCATGATGATAGAGCTTGCTTCTTCACTCTCCAATGCTAAGTTTGAAGATGTCAAAACCTACACCTCTACAAAGAAAATGTGGGATAAATTGAAGCTGGTACATGGAGGAGATTCTAATGTACTAAGAGCCAAGGAAGAAATCCTAAGAGGGAGGTTTGATGACCTAAAGATGAAAGAAGGAGAAAATGTCACTCAGTATAGCTGACAAATAAAATAGGTAGTCAATGCTATCCGAGGAGTTTGAGCTATACTAGAAGAAGAGACAGTGGTAAGTAAAATCCTAAGAACCTTAATACATGTATTTTCTATTAGATTATCTGCTATACAAGAAATGAGAGCAGTTGCAAACATTATTGTTACTCTAGATAGTGTGATTGGTAGATTGATTTCATTTGAGATGAATAACTTGAAAATAGTGTCTTACCATCTATAGAGTCTGCACATTCAAATCTTCTTTTAAAATAAGTAAATCAATTCATAAACACACTATGAGGAATGATAGTGAAAGTGATAGTGATGATCAAGATCTTGATGAGATTGAAGCAATAATGGAAAGAAGATTGCAGAGAGGCAAAGGTAGATACAAAGGTAAATTACCACTTGTATGTTTTGATTGTAAAGAGGTTGGACACTTTGTTGCAAGATGTCCTAACAGAAGAAAAGATGACATAAGTAATGAAATAACATATGAAAATAAGTTTGATAGAGGTGATAACAGAGATTACCGAAGCAACCGACAATCTGACAGAAGAGATACCCAAGACTACAAGGACAAAGGGAAGAAAGATTGTTACCTAGCTGAGAATAGAGCTACTGATACTGACACCGAATCAGATGAAGACATTGAGATGGTATTTGTAGCCATTAAAGATGATTCAGATAAAGAAGAAGAAAGTTATGTAGAGACTGCATTCATATCTAAGGTTAGTAAGAATGATCTCTAGATTTTATATAGTGGCCGCACTCACCACATGACTAGTGATAAACAAAATTTTGAAACTTTTGAGTACTACAATGGTGGTTCAGTAAGAATGGGTAATGACACACCTTGTCCACTTGAAGGTAAAGGAACCATAATGTTGAATAACCTGATCAAATGTGAAAATGCATACTGGGTAAAAGGACTTAATTATAATCTATTAAGTGTTTCACAACTGAATAACAGAGGTCACAGAGTAGCATTTGAAAATAAGAAGGCAAAGATCTTCAATGAATCAGGAAGGTTGATCAAAACTAGTGAATAGACAAAAGGTAACCTTTTCTATCTTGACGATATAAACACCACTTGTTTAATGGCTAGAAACAAAGACATGGTTGTGGAATAAGAGATTATGTCATGTGAATTTTGACAATATGATAAAGATAAGCAATAAAAGGAAAGTAAGAGGTAAACTGAGTATGTATAAGCCTGAGCATATCATGTGTAAGAATTGTCAAAAGGGTAAGATGATAAAGTCTAGTTTCAAGAGAAAATCCCATACATCTAATGCCATTCTAGAATTAGTATATACTAATCTATGTGGACCTATGAGGACAAAGAGTTACTATGGTGATAGGTATTTCATTCTCTTTGTAGATGATTTTCTAGAATGATGACAGTTATGTTCTTAAAAGATAAATCAGAAGCATTAGAAAAATAAAGTGGTAAGGAATTAAAATGCTTAAGGGGAATTTGTTTCTGATGAATTCACTAAATACTACAATGAGCATGGAATTAAAAGACAGGTTTCTGCACCAAGAACACCACAAAAAATGGAATTGTTGAAAGGAGAAATAGATCCATTGTTGACTATGCGAGAACACTGATGATAGAGAAAAGCATCACTCAAAATTTCTGGAAGAAATTTGTCAGTACTATTGTCTACACATTGAACAGAGTACAATTGAAGGACACAAAGAAGACACCCTATGAACTTTGGTATGGTTACACACCCAATGTAAGTTACTTCATAATCTTTGGTAGTTAATGTTATATTTTCAAGGATGATAGAAATGGAAAACTTGAGTCCAAAATTGAAGAAGGTATCTTTCTAGGGTATTCCACCAAGAGCGAGGATTATAAGTGTCTTAACAAGTCCTCTAACAAGATCATTGAAAGTGCAAATGTAAGAATAGATGAATTTGTAGAGAAGAATGATAAGGAAAGCATAAATGAGCCAAATGACTACAACAGGTTTGTTTACACTGAAGAACCTAACACTCTACCTGAGCAACAGTGTATTGCTCCCAAGCAATAGAACATTGCACCCAAGCATCAAGATGTAATTACCAAAAATTAGGAAAATACTCAAGATGATGTTCCAAGTGATGGAGATCAGAATGAAGGACAAGATGATGATCAGAATGATGAACACCAAGCTGGACCAAAACTTTCCAAGTATGTTAGAAGATATCATCCATAGAATCAAATCATAAGAGACAAGAAGGTTGGAATGAGAACTAGAAGTAAGTCACTAAGCACTAGATGTTTAATTTTTGATTTTGAGCCTAAATCTGTAAATACTGCACTTGAAAATAAAGAATGGGTAAGTGCTATGAATGAGGAAATAGAATAGATTGAGAAGAACAAGACATGGACACTAGTACCAAGACCATATGACAAGAATGTCATCGGTACCAAATGGATATTCAAAAACAAATTGAATGAGAATGGAGAAGTTGCTAGAAACAAAGCAAGGTTAGTATGCAAGGGGTATGCACAAGAAGAAGGTATTGATTATGGCGGAACCTTTGCACCTGTTGCTAGACTAGAAGGAGTTAGAATCTTACTTGCTTATGTTGCATTTAAAGGATTCAAGGTATACCAGATGGATGTCAAAACTGTATTCCTAAATGGAATACTAGAAGAAGAGGTATACATTGAAAAACCAAAAGGGTTTGTTGATCCAGACAAGAGAAACATGGTATGTAGACTACATAAAGCCTTGTATGGATTGAAACAAGCACCTAGAGCCTAGTATGAAAGACTTCACTCCTATCTCATTAGCATTGAATTTGTAAGAACAAGTGAAAATAGAAATTTGTACTTAAAAGAAGATACCAATGGTAATATTCTGATTGCTAAAATATTTGTTGATGATATTATATTTGGGAGAAATAAAATGTTATGTAAATCCTTTTCTTATGAAATGAGGAAAGAGTTTGAAGTGTCTATGTTTGGGGAGATCAAATTATTTGTTGGTCTACAAATTCTTCAACAAGATGCAGGCATATATATCACTCTGTCCAAATACATCAAGGAAGTGCTGAAGATATTCAAGATTGAAGATTCCAAGCCAGTTGGAACACCTATGGCAACCAGATGTAAGCTGACAAAAGAAGACAAATCAAATGAGATAAATCAGACCTTGTATAGATCAATGATTTGGCAGACTAATGTATGTTGTTCATACCAGGCCAGATATAGCACATGTAATTAAAATAGTTGGAAGATTCTCTGCTAATCCCAAAGAATCACACATGACTATTGTCAAGAGAATTCTAATATATGTAAAGAACACCAAGGACTATGGCTTATGGTATAAAAGAGAAGGAAAATTTGAGCTTCAAGTCTATACAGATGTTGATTGGGCTGGAAACATAGATGACTGAAAGAGAACAATTGGAGGAGCATTCTTCATGGGTGACAGACTTGTCACATGGATCAACAAGAAGCAAGGATGCATCTCTTAGTCTACTGCAGAAGAAAAATATGTAGTTGCTGATGCAAAGTGCTCAAATATTGCATGGATCAAACAGTTATTGGAAGGTATGAATATGAAGATTCTTGAACGAGTGATTATCTACTGTGACAATACCAGTGCAATTAACATATCAAAGAATCCAGTAATGCATGCTAAGACTAAGCATATTGCTATCAAGTATCATTACTTAAGAGAACAAGTGCAAGAAAAAGAAGTGATATTAGAATATGTTCAATCCAAGGAACAATTAGCTGATATATTTACAAATTCATTATGAAAAGATACATTTGAGTACTTGAGATAGAGACTAGGGGTCCAACCCTTGTCTATAGGTCAGTAAGCTGACTAGGAGATTGCATCAGCCTATGCCCAAATCAGAGGATCGTTCATGTTGATGCAAGAAAATAAATGGACTGCAAAGATACATCTGTACACAGCAAGGTATATACCTACACTGAACATCAGAGTCACTATATTGTTGATGGATAGGGAAATTCAAGGAGTATATTAAAAAAAGGGGATGGAAGATGATATGGGAGAATTTCTTGGCACAGTTGTCAAAGGGAGAGATTATCTCATTATCAGGGAGAGATTATATCATTATCCATGGAGAGAAGTTCCTAATAATTCAAAGGGAGAGTTAATCATTATCCAAAGGGAGAGATTGATTATATATGAAATATCCATCAAACATGATGGAGAGAATACATACTAAGGGAGAGATTGTTGTCAAAGGAAAAAGAGATTATAAGGGACAACATAGAACAGATACATAAGCTACTACATTTATCTAGTAAAGGGATTGAAGATTGAAGAACACACTCTGCAAGAAACAAATCTAAGCTATATGAGCTTACCGAGAGCCAGACATTTGTATTAGTTATAGAACAAAAGATATGGGAGAGATGGATGATATACACTTGATATATTTCATATTGTATTAGAAATAATATAGTGTGATAATGTAGTGTGTTTCCATCAATGCCAAAGGGAGAGATTGAGGACATATAGCTAATTGAATGTTTGAAGATGTTAAGTTAATCACCAAAATGCAGAAAGATAATGCAAGACATTAAATCTGTTAATGGATTGTATTGTCATTGATTTCAACTTGATATAATCTAATTGGTTATATACATTGTGTCAAAGACTTTAGAGAATCAGAGAGATAAAGATTATGCTTTTAGTAATGCATAAAAGATTAGCATTCACTAAGTGACTATAAACACCGATGGGCAGTGAACCCCAATGGACAGAGAAAACTAAAATTAAAGTCATAGTGTTGCCCGAGCAAGAAAATCGACAAGCATTACTGACGAGAAAAATAAAAAGCATTACTGACGAGAAAAACTTCATGGTGATGCCTGACGGACAGACAACCCCAATGGACAGACAACATAGACGGAGATGCCTGAGAAAAAATGAAGTGTTGACTGAAGCTATCAAGGAGTTAAATATTGAAATTAACTGAAGTTCAGAAATGACAAAATACTTAGCTGGCAAGGGGTAAAGATAGAGTTAACTGGTTGTTAACATTGTTTTCATCGACAAGTTAAAGCCAGAGATAAGTAAAAGCTTTAAAGCTATTTTGATCCAGTTGTCAAGGAGAAATATACGGGATAAAACTGAAGCAAAGTTTTATAGCAAGATTGTCTAAGATTATGGATCACGCCAAGAACAAAAAAATCAAGAAGTGAGAAACAATGATATCATGTCTATAAAGAGACAATCTAATTCATTATGAATTAGGGGAGTGAATAGAAAAAGAGGATGCTCGAGAGAAACTAATGAAGAACAACTTCATGCAGTCCTAATCAATCAAGCTGGGGAAAGAGCTAAAGATTTCTGCGTACACCGAGCAATAAAGCACAACATCACCGAGAAAAAAAAAGTGGAGAAAAGGTATTGAAAAGATACATTGATTAGAAAGGTAAAATGAGCTTACAATAGATCTGAAAATCTGCAAGTCTAAGTTGTATGTGTGAATAGATTATTTATTGTTTCAATTTAATCATTGGATCATAAATTCTCTTAACCGATCATGATTTAAAGATCCTTTCTATATTGAGATACATCCCAAGGATTATCAAAAAGTTTCATCATGAAGATAGCATGAGATGTCAGATACCATTTGACAAACTACACTGAGTTTGGTCATAGAAGGTAGCATAGAGATGCCAGATATCAAGTGACAAAATATTCTTTTTAAATCCTCTAACAAGGTCACAAGTCCTAACGGTGTGTTTGTAACCTTTAACAGGGTTGGCTCTTCACTGAGTTCACTTCAGAAGAGTGAAAATTTTGGGTTATCGGTCCCAAGTGGTTTTTCCCTTAACAAGGATTCCATGTTAAAAATCCATGTTTCAATGTGTTTATGAGCCATTACTTTAGTGTTTTGCATTACACATAACTAATTCTAGATTGATCGGTATACACTAAACAATTTACTATTTTTTGGTAAATGAAAGACTGCTAATTAGTAAACAGTAAGAATAAGGTTTAACAGTGAACTCTGAGTAGTAGTTATTTGTTATGATTATTTGAAGGCATACATCTTGTAGGACTGAAGATAACTAGAGGCTTAATATTGTGGTACTAAGTTTTTGGGTTGATTTATTGGAATATTTTTTAGGCCACTGATTTAGAAATGACAAAATACTTAACTGAAGTTTAGAAATGACAAAATACTTAGCTGGCAAGAGGTAAAGATAGAGTTAACTGGTTGTTAACATTATTTTCATCGACAAGTTAAAGCCAAAGATAAGTAAAAGCTTTAAAGCTATTTTGATCCAGTTGTCAAGGAGAAATCTACGGGATAAAACTGAAGCAAAGTTTTATAGCAAGATTGGCTAAGACTATGGATCACGCCAAGAACAAGAAAATCAATAAGTGAGAAACAGTGATATCATGTCTATAAAGAGATAATCTAATTCATTATGAATTAGGGGAGTGAATAGAAAAAGGATGCTGGAGAGAAACTGATGAAGAACAACTTCATGCAGTCCTAATCAATCAAGTTGAGGAAAGAGCTAAAGATTTCTGCGTACACTGAGCAACAGAGCACAACATCACCGAGCAGAAAGAAGTGGAGCAAAGGTATTGAAAAGATACATTGATCATAAAGGTAAAATGAGATTACAATAGATCTAAAAATCTGCAAGTCTAAGTTGTATGTGTGAACATATTATTTAATGTTTCAATTTAACAATTGGATCAGAAAGTCTCTTAACCGATCAGGATTTAAAGATCCTTTCTATATTGAGATACATCCCAAGGAGCATCAAAAAGTTTGATCATGAAGATAGCATGAGATGTCAGATACCATTTGAAAAACTACACTGAGTTTGGTCATAGAAGGTAGCATAGAGATGCCAGATATCAAGTGACAAACTATTCTATTTAAATCCTCTAACAAGGTCACATCTAACAGTGTGTTTGTAACCTTTAACAGGGTTGGCTCTTCACCGAGCTCACTTCAGAAGAGTGAAAATTTTGGGTTACCGGTCACAAGTGGTTTTTCCCTTAACAAGGTTTCCACGTTAAAAATTCGTGTCAATGTGTTTATCAGTCATTACTTTAGTGTTTTTCATTACACATTACTAATTCTGGATTGATCGGTATACACTAAGAAATTTACTATTTTTCGGTAAATGAAAGACTGCTAATCAGTAAACAGTAAGAATAAGGTTTAACAGTGAACTCCGAGTAGTAGTTATTTGTTATGATTATTTGAAGGCATACATCTTGTAGGAATGAAGATAACTAGAGGCTTAATATTATGGTACTAAGTTTTTGGGTTGATTTATTGGAATATTTTTGAGGCCACTGATTCACCCCCCCCCCCCCCCCCCCCCCCTCCCCCTTTAGTTATTATAACATCTAGGGAACACTTTTAGCTATAACTTTTTTAAGAGGTGCCTACCTAGTCATTTACCTTTGAGTGGAGGTGAAACCAATGAGTGTTTTTTTTCTCTAAGAGAAGAAAAACATCATAGATGACAATTGTCTTATTGTTTTGGTATTTTTGTGTGGGATTGATGGCTAGTTTTTATGATTAACTAGATATAGTTGAGTAGTTAATTCCTGTAGCAAGTTCAAGTTGGCATTTTTAATTTCTCTTATGATCTTTTTAATGTCCCATCTTGTTCCTCATGGAAATAACTTATGACTTTACCTTGAACTTGAAATATTCTCATGATATGAGCGCTTTGTATTTTATTCTAATGATTGCAAGATTTGTGTTTTCTCTTAAGGTATTTATTTAGTAGGGTTTTCTTGATTTTGCAAGATTTTCCTAATCTCATCTGATATGGCTTTAATTGAATCTCCCTATACTCTATATGACATTGAGTGTGAATAATAAATGAGGAGGAACAAAGGTACTAGTCCATTGAGAGCTTAAATGAATGCTACTTTTTCTAACATTGCAATTTTCTATGCTTTATATTTTGATTTTCTAGTATAATTTAATCTTAATGAAAATAATATCATGCAAAAATTAAAAGAATGGAATCTAAGATCTAATTTAGTAAAACAAGAAATCCTAGACTAAATAAGGACAAATAACAACTATAATTCCTTAATGGCAAGATATTTTTCCAATAATTAAATCTACAACCATTCCAAAATTAGAGCTTGCCTACCAAAGGGATGCTTAATACTAGTAAAAACTTGCATCCTTTGTATTCTTCTCTATAATAGTTGGATCTTCCACTTGATAATAGAACAAAACAAAGATAGACAGAGAATTTAGGATTTATATGCAAGAATTTGAGCTTGAAAACCAATATAAATTGTTAAATTGTTCACAAAGTCATGTAGAAGTACTAGATCCTTATAGGGCTATAATGTCCTCTAAGAGGTTATTCACTATAGAAATGAGAGCTCTTAACAAAATGTCAAAAATGCAAGGAGGTAAAATAATCTCCCTTATACTAATGGGAAGGGGGATATTTATAGTTAGAAAAGAAAAAGTAATGGGGTTTCTTATTAGAAGAAGATTAAGGAGTTGATTGAGAGATCATAGAGGATTAATTAGGAATCAAAGGGAGAAGAGAATTAGTTAGGGGGGTTAATGGTTAGTAAGGAGTGGAGAGAACTCTAAATTGGAAGAAAATTAATTGAAAGAAATCACAAATGCTAAAATGACAAGGTCACCACTTTTGGGAATATAACACACCCTTTTACCAAGGCGAGTTACTTGGACGATCCTACAAGTTAATGATTATTCACCTAGGTGATCTTAGGATCTCTCTAACAACCTTCTAGTTGAAGATTTGTAAAGGGTCTTTGAGTGTGCACGAAGACTTGGAGCTTAGTTTGGAGGTTGAACAAGATGTTCAAGGGGCCATTTAGGTTAAGGGGCAAGCCATCAAGCCTAAAATTATAAATAGTATGCCTTCGTAGGCCATGAACTAATAGCCAAATTAGATTATCATCAAAATCTCATGCTAACTCGTACAACATTGAACACAACACTATCATTTCTATATAACAATAACAAAATACAAAAGTAGCCAAATTAGATTATTATCAAACTCTCATGCTAACTCGTATAACATTGAACACAACACTATCATTTATATATAACAATAACAAAACACAAAAGTCTGAACTTAATCCCAATTGTATTACCTTATATCAATTAAGTTGTTTTCCCCAACCATCCAACACCTTCATCAACTAGATAAATCATTTTTTTCCCTTTTCTTTACGCATTTCCAATTCTAATTTTAACATGTACTATAGATTTATTTTATTAAGAAATTCAATTTAAAATATTATTATTTTGAATCAAATTTGAAGTTTTAAAAGTGGATTTAATAAATTAAAATTAGGACACTACATAAGAGTTCTATTTTAAGAGTAGACCATCTTTAAGAAAAAGAAAAACCTATCTAATAGCACGTTTTTACACAAATTTATGGGCCTATCGAAAGGTAGATTCGAAATGTTTCCCCTTTTATGCTTCATGAAAAAATTGAACACCGTCTGCCGGACCCCAACAGAGGAGCATGCTCTTTCAGTTCGTTTTCAGGTGAAAAGACGTGAGATTTAGTCGGGGCCATCAAAACACGCGCGCAGGGTGTGGGGTTGGGGTTAACATTATATATCATTCTTGCAACGAGTAATAAAAAATGATTTAATTCTTCTTCTGCAATTTCACCACAAACATGGGATAAAACATAAATATTAAATCAACCTTTTTAATTACATTATCAAGTTAAAGACATTGTATTTCCAGTTTATTAGAATTGATACAAAAATTTAGAGTTTTCTGCCAAGCTTTCTAATCAATTATAAGGTTGCAGTTTCTTCTATGCATAATGCCATTGCTATAAAGAAAAAGGAAATTACACCATATAAAACTGTAATCAGAGAGAAGACTATTTAGACACAAATAATTCGGTTAAATCACACAAGAGATGACCTGATGATCAATAGAAAGACATATTCATTGCATATCAAACACAATCAGGTAGCTGTACCTGTCAATTCAGAGGGCAGTGATAGATAACATGCACTGACCTATTTGTTGGTGACATCCTTTTGTTCTCTCACCTTGGGTGCTAAAAGAGTCAGAGATTACAAATCTAACGGGAGGAAAAACTGTTAACCAACAGTTTTTGGCGACTCTACTGAGAAGAACTTTAGGTATAAAGAAGAAAATATTGAATTTTTTTCTCAAATTTCAGTTTTCATTTCCCTTCCAGTTTCATTCAGTCATAGAATACATGATTAGGAATTATGGCCGTTCCTTGGGGAAATGCAATTGGACCATTGAATCTTGCAGCATGTCATGATTTACCCAAAGGTTTTAGGAAAAACTTTCCAAGGTTCAATGGTGATGGCTCAATGTCTGCAGAACAACATCTGAATGCTTTTCATAAGGCATGTAGTGTGGTGAATCCTCAGCATGAAGATGTTGTTGTTAGATTGTTTGTGGATAGCCTTGTCGGTCATGCTGCAGAGTGGTTTCAAGATTTACCTATGGGATGCATTACCGGATGGCTTGATATGAAACAAAAATTTGAAGAAAGATATAAGACCGCTGAAGATGCTCAGGTCTTGTTGTTACAACTGGCACAAATCAAGAAGGAACCAACTATCTCCATGAGAGATTTCAATGCCAGATTTAATAAACCAATAAAAATAATACCTGCTGTTAGTGCACCCACTGGAAATAATCTCAAGACATTTTACATTAGTTCCATGCCTCCAGAACTCGGTTACCAATTAAGAAGAGCTAATGTAATGGATTTGCAAGCTGCTCAAATACTAGCTGGAGAAATGGAAGATGACATGTTAGCCTCCGGGAGATGGAAGAAGGAATTTCATGCTAGACCCATGACCAATACAGCCAGTACTCCAATTAGTACAGAAGATATGTTGCTGAGATTATCTAGTGAAATAAATGCATTGAAAAGACAGATTACTACATCAGCCCATTCATTTTATCAGCCCCATCAAGAAGGATTAAAACACCAAGGTGGAAATCAGAGATTGGCTATTGAAACCCCTTCCAAAAAATATAATTCTCATGCCTTTCATCTCAGACAAGAAGGAAAAGAACAAAACTTTGAATATCCTGAAAATGAAGACTATCATACTCCTCATGGCGACTCCGAAAACTTTTATTGGGAGTATGAGACAGATTTGGAAGATGGATACAATTGTTTTGCTTTGGAGGAATCGCAGACAACTATTGAAGATCAAGCCTCTAATAATCAAGATTATGGATTACCTTGGATGAGTCATCAGCAGAAAAAACGTTCCTAGCCTTTGGGGATTCTTGAAGTTCAAAAAGAAAAGGTAAACAAAATTGAAAATACGTCTTTGTTTCCTTTTCATGATGTTGATGAAAGTTGTGAAATGGATGAAAAGAATGCGGGTGATACTTCAAAATGTTTGTCTGAAAATCATCCCAAGGCTGATGGATTATTTAAAAATGAAGTTTCTGATGTTATTAAAGGGCATAATAGTATTGAGTCCTCTTTCATTATGGCTGATAAAGATCAGATATCAGAGATATTTTGTTTTGAAGATAATATAATGTTGAATGATCTTGATCAAAGATGTGTGAATGAAAAGGCCGAAATATCTTCTGTCAATCGTCCTACTAAAAATGTTGAGAAAGAAATTCATGCAACAGTAGATTTTGAACAAGAGGTATCAGATGTTAATGAAGTATTGCAGCAAGATAGAGAAATAAATGAAGATTATTCCAGTCTTGAAACAAAATTTAATCAAGTCATGATTCCCATTATATGTGAGTCCTCTTCCATAGTCGATTCAGATATTGAATTTTTAAATCCAGATGAACATCTTGAAGGTTTGACAAATGCAAAAGATGAAGAAGATGTTTCAATTCTATTAGAGTCTGTGAGTAATGAAGAATCATCTAGTTTCAGCCCTGATTTGAAGTCAGAAGTTATTACTGACAATACTTACAAAAGAGCAAATAGAGGTGATAATGCTGAAAGAGATGAATTGGATTATAATCCAGTGATGCATTCAGAATATGTTGAATATTTTCTTCCATCACAGAAGGTTGACAATGCAAGAAAGGAAGTATATGAGAGCATCTATGAATCAGAGATCTATAATGAGGCTTGGCTGTTTGGAAAGATCCTGTGGGTTATCATGTTGCAGATAGCATTTGGACTCAAGTTCAACAATGAAGGAGTAGCCAGGAGTTATCAATGTTGTTTCAAATTGGTGAAGCATCTTCCTCTGTTCAGGAAGGGTTCATACTTCTCTCTTCCTGTAAATGTCCACGTATGAATCTTTCTTTGTTTTTGGTCCTGCTGGTGAGGTTTCCTCACCTTTTGTAAATAGTTTTCTTTCCAATTTTGGTGTGTCTAGTGTAGCCTTTCCTTGCTTAGTTGGTTGTTGTTTTCTCCTGCTTTGTTTCAAGTTTTCCCTGCTCCCCTCCGCCCTCCCTATATTCAGCTTCTTGTTGTTTTCTTTGGTCTAGACTCCGCAACACAATGGATAAGGCACTTGTCTCACTAGAGAAGCTGAATTCTTTATGCACTTTACAGTACACGATCCCCCAGTCGGAGCCAGCTGTTGTCTGACTTTCAGTCACCCATTTGTTTGCAATATTGGAGTCATATGGTCATGTCATGTTGGTCTGGTCAGTCTGATGTCTAGGTCTAAGTATTCCCTAGGACAGGAAGTCTTTGCTGGGTTCCCCTTCCTTTGCCATCTTTTTTTAGCCGGGTGGGTTGTTATCAGAGTTTCATTGCTTTGGGTAGGTTATAGATCCTAACCTGGCAAAGATTTGTGCTCCAATTGATGTTCTTTCTCAGGCAGAGATCGAAGACTGGTATGGATCGATTCTACAGGTCTCAATGATCCTAATGCAACAAACAGTGAGCAATTTGGTTAAGAAATGAGCGAGAACGAGCTCGGCGGGATTTCAGGTATCATCTTCTCTATGGCAGAATTCTACCTAAGAAGGTAATTTTCCGCAAAGGCAGAAAAGAAGAACTTTGCACTGTGCGGGTTTCGCACCTCTCAGGTGATTTTCTGCAAGCTTAGTTATAATAAGGTGGGCCCAATTTATTAAAAAGGAATATTATGCTATTGTTTTAAGAGATTAAATAAAGCATGTGCTTTAAGTTAAGTAGCCCGCGCACTTAAAAATGACGTGCGGAAAGACAGGTAGTGGCTTCTCCATTATGCGGAAATTGCACGTACTAGGTGCGATTCCTGCAAAGAAGAGTTTTCACATATTACGGGTTTCGCACCTCCCTCATACATTTCCGCCAAGGAGAAACACTTTTTGAGTTTTCCGCAATGAAAGCGGAAAATGACCTCTCATGTTCATTTTCCGCCGAGGAGAAGCTTCAGTCTCATTTTCTGCGAAGAGAAGCCAAGTTGCAAATTTCCGCCAGGAGAAGCGCTTTTCCAATTTTCCGCAATGGAGAAGCTCTTTTCCAATTTTTCTCCAAGGAGAAGCACTTTTTGAGTTTTTCACAAAGAAAGCGGAAAATGACCTCCCATGTTCATTTTCCGCCAAGGAGAAGCTTCAGTCTAATTTTCCGCAATGGAGAAGCAGATTTGGTATTTTCCGTCGGAAGCATTCAGTTTGGGATTTTCCACCAATTGCATTAAAGGCCATTTTTCTCAAATCCTGACAATTAACTACCTCCTCTACCATACATAGTTCTCTGCTTTTTGTTAATCCAAGCACACGACACTCTAAATGTGACAGAGGCATTGTAGAAG
>MU227120.1:3360107-3373770 GCA_018584345.1 Thuja plicata | reverse complement strand
ATTAGTAGTTGCAGTATAAGCAATTCTATTTGCTGTCTATATATGATTCTGCTTCTGTTCTCATTAGTAAGATATGCATTCTTAAAGTAGGTAGGTTTAAGTTAGATAATAGACTTCATGATAATCTATGATCAACATTCCATTGGGGATTATAGATTGTCCACTTTATCCTTGCCTGAATTGTTTGTGTCTACAAGCAATTTGGTTAAATCACACAAGAGATGACTAGATGATCAATAGAAAGACATATTCATTGCATATCAAACACAATCAGGGAGCTGTACCTGTCAAATCAGAGGGCAGTGATAGATAACATGCACTGACCCATTTGTTGGTGACATCCTTTTTTTCTCTCACCTTGGGTGCTAAAAGAGTCAAAGATTACAAATCTAACGGGAGGACAAACTATTAACCAACAGCCTTATAATGAAGAGATGTATGTGTTAACCACATTATGTCATACACAAGAATAACATGAAGGAATACAAATGTAACAAAATGCAACATGCTTTGATTCATTCTATTTATTTGATAAAGAGAGGTAAGAAGGAAGGTAATGGCATAAGTAATCACACACCAATAAAATTTATAGATTTCCATGTTAACCACACAAAACTAGGTCTCAAAATAGGAAAGAAAGAGCAATCTAACACCAAAAAGAAGAGATGTAATGCGTCAGGTTCACCAAAATGTATAATAAAAAAATTGGTGAGCAGTGCTAAGAGTAAAGATCACTCACCAATATTGCTATGGTATACATTAGGAATAAAAATCCAACCCTTAAGTTCAAGTTTATTAGCACAACCAAATGGATGAAGGGTGACAATGCATAGCTCAAACAAAAGGGGAATTTGGTATTCCTTTTGAAGGATATTGATTATGGAGTTATGGATCTAGAAAATGACTGAAAAAGACTGATGTAATGATAGAGATGAAATAAAATGCAAGATTAGGGAAATATTTGTTCACCTTGAAATGAATTAGGAGGTTATATTTGTTGAAACTACAATTCCTAGCCATAGAGAGGGTACAAACTGAAATCGTTCAGGATCTGGAACCCTGGCACCTGTAACTTTCGTCCATGAAAATATGACCCTATAAGGAACAAGTTAGATTTCAGGTACAATTCAAGATTTGACTATACCCCTCTATTTGTGACTATGTACTTTCTAATTCCGGTCTCTGAGATGACCCTGGAAATACCCGAATCTAACTTTGTAGATCCCGAAACCTGTTCCTGCATGCAGAAAAGAGGGAAATTCTTTATGGAAGGGGGGCTCGCCTTGGTTAAGCCCTATTTTAGGAATTAACCTTGAATTGAAATGAAGTAAGGAATGATGACATGTAACAAAGATTAGATCTAAAATGAAGTGTATCATGCTATGTAGATACTCTTGCCTCTTCAAGAATGTGATCAAGAATGTTGATGCAATATCTTTGACTCTACACAAAAACCAAAAGGAAATCATGCGATAAAACCTTATGAAGATGGTTTGCAAATCACCAATGAATGATTGAGGAATGAATAAAAGATGTCAATGTCCTTCCAAGAAACTCCTTTTCTTGGCTCCAATGGGGAAAGAAGCTTGATCTATCAAAGACACCTTGAATACTTGAAGACTTGAATGCAAGAATGCCACTTGAAATAACACTTGGATGCTCAACACTTTTCTTGATTGCTTACTCAATGGTTGTTTGAAAATAATGGATGCATGCTCATAATGATGTCTCTTATGTAGGTATATATATCCAAATGAAGGAAGAAAGAGATCATTTTATAGTGCATCCAGAAATAGAATTACATTGGTCGACCATTGATCTAGAACCCCAAGGAATGTTCCAAATAGGACCCAGGGTCCAATCTAGGATCTAAAACCCAGGGGGTGCAGTTGAAATTTGACTGCACCCCTCCAGAAGATTACTTTTTTTTTATTGGAGGGTGTGGCCTATAAGTTTTGTGGGATCCAGAAGCTCAACTGATTATGATGTCGAGAGCGAAATCCAAGACCATAAAAGGAAGGGGGAATTTTCCAATTGGATGAAAATAGGGGAGGATGCTTAGAAATAAGATACTACCTTGATTTTGCACAAATTAGGGATGATTAGGGAAGAGACAAGGACTCATATGTTAATAAAGTGTACATTTAAGTGCAATATGAAGCCCAATCAATGAAAACACACTAAAGCGGGCCCAAAATTATCCTAAATTGAGCACAAATCAAGTGCTTACTTTATAGGATGATACAACCAGATAATAACTTAATACTGCAAAACATTATGGGTGAATAATTTTAGACAATAAACATTATAACTACAAAAAAAATCCCACTCTTGTTTCATAACATAAATCATATCTGAATAAAAAATTGTAGAAGATTCATAATGAAAATGGCGAGGCAAAAACCATGGGCGAATTTCAAAAAACACGAGGGAATGCAATATAGAGATGGAGCTAGGTTTAGATGGCCTTTCAATAGGCATTCCAAGCGGGATTAATTCCATTTTGAGAGAAATCAATCAAAATAGACATGGAAGCCTCCAGGGAACTTGAAACAGTGGAGAAATAAGGTGAATTTTGATGCTAGGGTCCCTAGGGCACAGTCAAGGAGACGCTTTGATGAATTTAAAACATTGCAACTAGGGAAACATGTGGATCTCAATAAGATGAAAGATAATTTTTGCCACCCAAAATCCACAAACACGCTGGTAGAAGACACAAGGTAATGCCCTAACTCTGAACATAGTAGGGTTGTTTCTGTTTTGATAGAGAATGAAGAATGGAGTGATTTTGTTTTCTTTCTTAGGGAGAAATGTTTTTTTATGAAATGGGGAGTGCATGACCTACATTTTCAAAAAAAATTTCATGGTGTGATGAACATTGGGGTCTGAGTGTTGAACTTAGAATATTTTCAAACAAGTTTTATTTAGTCATCTTCTCTACTAATCAGGACAATGAATGGATTTACAATAGTGAGCCTTTCTTCATGGAAGGTAAAGGTTTTTTCATCAAGGAGTGGAAACCTAACTTTAACCCTTGTGAAGAAACTATCAACACCGTCCATGTGTGGATTTAGCTCCCTTATCTCCCCTTTGAATACAAAGATCAAGAAACCCTAAGACATATTGGAAATATGCTTGGGGAGTTTATGATGATAGAAGAAGAAATCAATAAATCTGATTTTAGCATGTACACCCATGTTTTCCTCAATTGGAAAACAAGTCATGATTTACCAGAACTAATAGAAATCAAAATGGGAGCCAGAGTTTGGAAACAAACGATATTTATTGAGGATGTTATGGAGTCTAGTTCAAAGTGTTTGGTTTTTGTAAAGAGGCGGATAAGGGGAAATGTTTAATGAAAAACTCTTTAGTAGAAGAGATTATTAAACTTTCAAAAGTTAACCAATGAGAAACCCAAAGGAATGAGATGGATTGGGTGGTGTTGCATTCACAAAGGAAAAATATTCCTTCTAAATTTGGTAACCAATCCATATGGGGTGGTTCCTAGAAAGGCGTTAGTGATGAACTATTTGATAGTGGCAACAATGCATCAAGATCTAATAATGGGGAGGAAGTTGATATGACATCTTGAAAGGAACTAGCAAGGAAATTATCAAAAATTGTATCTAAGCTTCAAGAATGGGAGAAGATTTCCTCGGTGGTAGATGTTGAGGAAGAACATAATATTGGTGAAAAAGAAACAAATAATGATATGACTTGCATGGAAGTAGTGGGACTGAATCATGACCAGTCCTTTCTTTTGGTGGATAGGGTAGGCATAACCAAAGAGGTTTCTTTGGTTCAAACTTCAGTACAAGTAGATTTGAATCCATCTATCTCACCAATTTTGGGTAGGGAAGATAGGTTTATCTCATTTGATTATAATTTTGGGGATTTTGAGAAGGTTTTCCAGGGGGAGAATCAAATCATAAGGGAACAAGAACCAATCTGCAAAGAAATTTAAATGTCTCCTATTTGTAATCTAGAAAGATCTTTGAAGGGGTAAGGGATAGTAGAGGAAATTTCATAGAATATGAGTCTGAGGATGAAACTAATGAGGACTTGGATGGGGAGGATGAATTAGGAATAAAATCAAGTCTTGGAGTGACTAAAAAGAGGTCTTTGGAGCATACCTCTACCCTACAAAACATAGATAAGGTGGGGGAGAAGAAGAAGTGAGAACCCAAATCAAATAGGGTGAAGTTGGAAATGGTTGGTAATGCAACAAGCCAAAGTAAATTGAGATTAGGAAAAGGATATGTCTTTTCCTGGAGGCAATGAGGGCCCTATCATGGAACATGAATGGCTTCAATGCCCCTGACAAGATCCTCCTGATCAAAATATGTGTTGATCAGGTGCAATCAAATATTGCTATCTTTCAAGAGACCCAAAATAAAGTCAGAGGATTTTGATAGTTTTACAAAATACTTTCGGTGATAGAATCACAAGTTAGTGGAGGCATGTGGGGCCTTGGGGGGTCTTGTTGTCCTTTGGAATATTTTAGTGCTAGAGGTGCAATTGATTAGATAGGAAAGATGTTGGTAGCTACCAAAGGTGGTCTCAAAACAACTCCATGCTAATTTCTTTGTTTTCAATGTGTACGGGCCCAATAACCCAAACTAGAAGAAAATGGTATGGCAGGATATCTCTTCCATTTTGACTAAAGATGATGGGAACATGTTTTGGATTTCAGTGAATTTTTTTTGGATAATGAGATAATTGAGATACCTTTTAAAACTGGGGACTTCACTTGGACAAATGGAAGAAGTGGACACTTAAATATTCTAGAAAGACTAGATCATTTTTTTTCTTGTAGGGGATTGGGATAATTCTCATTGGATGTGTGTTGTGTAATACCCCAAAATTGACACCTTACGATTCTAATCAATTTAGGTGCATTTCTTCAAATTCTCATCATCGAAGTCCTATTGTACTAGGCAAATTCTCCTTCCTAATTGTCTGTAATTGACTTAGTCTCAAATGCAGAAAACCTAAATTTGCATAAATCTTACACTATTTAATTCCTAAATTTTCAAGATTTATTAGCTAAAACTCCCTATGATTAATTACTTTAATTATAAAGTCCTTAGTGCTTTTAAATTAAATTAATCCCACCCCCTTTAGCTAATACACATCAAGGGAATTAAATATTATTTGGTTATTTCAATGGATTATCCTCACTTGAATTTAATAATTCAAACAATGTGAAAAGCCACCCATGTGGCAATAATTCATTTATTTAATTAAATAATTCCTTCATATTTGTCTCAGCTTCCTCCATGAAGATGAAGAGTCAGTCATTTCTTCCCAAGAAACTCTTCATCCTCTCTTCAGGCTTTTCTATATTATGGACCTTCTTTCCTTCATTTGAGGAGAGCAATTTTTAGAGTACCTAAACTATAGTGAATTATTGTCTCAATTCTCTCATATTTCCAAGCTTTTATTGCATATTTAGTGTAATCTCTTTTAACTTAATGGCATTCTTCATCTCAATTTAGTTTGTTTATTTATCAAGTAGCTGAATTTTGTTATCTCTTTCAAGTTTCTTAGCTTAAAATCTGCATCTTCATTCCTAGATTACAATTGCATCTTTCATATAGAATAAATTTCATTTCAGTTTTCAAAGCTTTCAAATCCTCCATTTTAGCAATGGTCTATGGTTGTTGGCTCTCATTCTGAGAGTAATTAAACACCCCAACTAAATAGGAGGCAACAGGTCGATTTGATCGATATTGTGGAATGAGCAATTCATGTTCATCTTCATGATTCAACGATTGAGCAATGACTATGTTGTGTTGTGGCTGATTTAGAGGTCAACATTTAGACACATACATTTTGGTGCCCACCATGGGGCAGAAAATTTATTTCTGACCTCACTCTCGAAAATTTTCTGACAAAATTTTGTAGTCTGTCGTACGTCCGTACTTCTCTGTGTACAAATTCTCACACAAGAATTATGAGGGTACCGCGCAAAGTTGTGCTTTCATTAGAAATATCTCACATGAAAAAGCACTTTCTCACACCAGCTGTTGCATTTCCTCGTGCGAAGCCTTGTACTTCCTCATGCGAGACTTGGTGACAGTCTCTGGAATTTCACAGTTTCTGCAATTACTATTACTGTTTTCCTGGTTATTTTCACATGCTGCTATTTTTATCTCTCTAATTTCTCTGACAACCTAATAGTGGGTTGCAGGTCGCTTGATGAAGACATAAAATTGCTAACGGTTTGCTTGTAGGATGGATGTCGAAGATAATTTTAAAATGTTGTGCTTGTTTATTGCTTTCATCACATAGTATAATTAGGGCCTTGTTAAAATTTCTTGGGAATATTGCTAGCAAAATAGGGGAATAGGCTCTTCATTACATGGAAGTGATACCCATGGATGAATCTCAGACCTAGACATTGCTAACATGATGGAGACCTAGGGAAGCAAGGAAAGATAACAAACCTTTAGCATGTTCACTTGTCAGGGGATTATGCTCTTCTCTCTTTGAGACAATTAGAAACCCAGAAGCTTGTGAATTGGTTGGAGGAGAGTTAGCTCAGTGATGAATATGTCTTGCATTTTTGGGTAAAGTGAAGAGGTAGAGAAATATGCTCTTCTCTCTTTGAGAGAATAAAAAAATTTGACCCTCGAATCTGAGCCAAGTTTTGTGTCACCTTTAGAGGGCCTGCCGGAAGTTGAACCTCTGGGAACGACCCAAGTGAGTACACACCTATCGTCGGTGATTCCAGCTCACTATAATAAAGTATGCTTTGTCGAGTCTAAAGACTCCAGAGCTATGGTAACTTCTTTCTCATGATTCTGACTATCATCTTGAGAAAGCCTTGTCTGTTGTACTGAGCGACGCCGCTCCTAGCCCTACTTGCGGGGGTGTATGACTTTCAAGTGTTGGTGTGGCTGCGAGACCCAAGCCCTATATCAGGGACACCAAAGGTTATTGTGAATGGAAGCCCACTAAAAAATTTCTTATTTAGTGGCCTACCTGGATCACCTCCAAAAGGAAACATAATCTTTGTGCAGGGAGGGGGAAGAATCTCTCCCCTAGATTCTCACCATAGGTATGCACCTGGATACTTGAAGATGGTATATGACACTGGCCCCTACTTTAAGGGTAACCTTCAAACATTTATTATTTAGTCCTTGGAAACACCAAAAACATGGGCGCCCTCTAGGGGGTGACATGGTTGTGTGAGGCACACACATACACATAAGCAGTGAGGCACGGATTTTGTCTTCTCTACCTTTTTTTTGTAGGGATAACTAAGTGCTTGTTTTGAGTCTTAAACTGTCAAATCATGATTAAACAAAGACTCCCATGATTCTTCCAAGTTGCCTTGTCCTTGGTAGAACTATTTGCAACTACTTCTTGCGTCACTATTGCTTGATCAAAACTTTGTGCTTGTTAACGATTGCTTGTCACATTCAAACTGAGATTGCTGATCTGAACTATCATAAAAGTGTCCTAAATCTAGAAATTCTATCAGAGAACAGTACTGACTGTGTCTCAAAATCTGAATTTTGTCTCAAAAACTGAGTTGATCTGTCGAAACTTGGATTTTTCTCATGCGAGATTCCAGAAACTAAGCATTTTCTCATGTGAGCTTTCATTTTCTCATGCGCAGTTAAGAATTTCCTCTTGTGAACCAGCACTTTCTCGTGCAAGTCTGTACCTTGGTGTCCCAAAACATTGAGCTATTTCTCGTTGACTGATGAGTTTTTTGCCTGATCTAATTTTTGTCTGAGATCTGATTGTCTGTTTCCCTGTCATCTACAGTCTGAAACTGATTGTCTCGAGTTGCGAACTGACCGATTCTAGCTCAAACTCATTTTGTCTCTTTGTTCTCTATCCTACCTTTCTATTCTTTTGTACCTTGCGACGTGATAGTCACATCTTAGCTATTCTAGCCATACTCTCGATGATTTGTGCCGAGTGCATTTCACATCTTGGTTGTTCTAGCCTTTATCTCCTTTTCACTATTTCTAGAGACAGAATTCTGAGTTGGATCCTAAGTCCTCTCTCATTTCATCTTCATCTATGCCTGTTATGACTAGAAGCGACAACATATTTCCCATTCGTGGTTCTGGAATAAGTAAAGGTAGATCTTATAATCAAGGAAGAGGTCATTCCAAACCTATTATTCTATCTGATAGTCAAGAGGTTTCCTCATGTTCCTCCTCTCTATTTAGTATAGATCCCAGTTTGAATCATAAACTGGTGTTCCAGCAGTGCTATAATCCCTTGTTTCAAAGACAACCTGAACTATTGTTTCAAGATCAACAGAACTCATTTCTTCCAGATCAACAAAACTTTGGAAGGTCGCTTACTTGGGTCGATCTTCTTGACAATCCTCACTACCTTATTGATCCTTTTGATCCTATCGATCCTTGTAAACCTATTGATCCTTCCAAACCCATTGACCCCTTTGACCTGCCAAAAGTTACATTGGCCACGAACTCTCAGCTCGATACACACACTCACACTGAACCTATGCACATGGCACAATCCCACAACAACAACATGGGAGGCCCTTTCAACTTCCTACAAGGTCAATACAGTGAGGCCCATGATCAATCTCAAAATGATCAGAATCAACAATCCCAAGCTGATCAACAAGCACATCACCATCACCCTCCTTCACATGACTAGAGTCAAGATCAGAACCCAAGCATTCATGAGATCCTCGGTAATGATGATGATTCGATAACTCAAAATGACATAGATGCTGTGAAATCTAATAAGGGTCTCATCAAGATGATGGAAATTCTCCTTGTAGAAGATAAAGAGAAATATTTTCTAGAATTGGCAAACCAAGGAGTTAAGCTACCCCCAGGTTTCAAAGTGGAAATACTTGTGACTAAAGAGGAAGAGACTGAAACTACCAAATTGCAAAAGATGATTCAAGATAAGCAAAACCAAATTAGCCAACTTGTAAAGGATAAGGACAAACCTACACAACAATTCATGATGGAGAGTATTTTTCCTTTTCCTTTTGATAGGAGTCTTCATATGCCACATTTTCCCAAGGGTGTAGAACTCCCTAAGTATGATAAATATCTGGGTACCACCGGTCCTCAGGATCATCTAAGAGAAATTGGGGCCCTATCTATGGAGTTCATTCATGATCAAACTTATTTAATGCATCTCTTTCCCTAAAGTCTGGGTGGACCCGCCATGGAGTGGTTTTCTCAACTACCCACCAACATTAAGACTTTTGATTAGATCGCAAAAATATTTATCCAACATTATTCTCACAACATACAACATCCCATCAACATCAGGGACCTTTGCAATCTCAAGCAGAGACAAGGGGAGCCATTCTTGACATTTCTCCAGAGATGGAGACAAGTTTGCACCAAGTATCCTTGTAAAATACCTGAATCTAAGAAACTCGACATCTTCTTGGACAATCTCACTCCTAATTTTGGGTATCATGTACAGCTTCAAGGTCCCCTCAATTTTGACAGGATGATTAAGCAAGCTGTGAGGATAGAGGCATTTATTGTTAAGAAAGGGGAATTGGCTTTGTACAAAGACAACAAACAAGGTTCCTCCTCTTCCAACAAAGATAAAGGGAAGTTTTTCAACAAGAATAGGGACGTTGTGAATGATGAAGTGGTTGATAATGTGACCCCGGCTCCGTCAAAATTAGTTTTCAATCTTAGTTCTAGCATATAAGAAATCAAAACTGCTGAAAAGGCTACAACAAACACTCAGCCAACTTCTAGATTCTCTAGCAACAAACCTTGGGCCCCTTGACCCAAGCGTGAATTCACCTCCTTGGGAGAAACGCTTGATGTAGTTTACAAGACCTTGGTCCAAAACTAGGTTCTCACTCCTTTGGACAAGCATCCATATGATCCGCAACCATGACGCCATTGGTGGAACGACAACCCATACTGTAACTATCACCAGAACAAGGGTCATAATACTTCTACTTGTCTTCAGTTGCGCCATAAGATCCAAGATCTGATTGATAATGGTGATATTGTTGTGGATAATCATAATAAGAATTCAAATCACCAGGCATTTAAAGAGCCCTTTCCTCCTCATGAGAAAGGTGAGTCTTCCAACACTAAGAACAACAATGCCAAGGTTAACTACACGTATATCACTAGTGACAATGTCATCAACATGATCAAACCTGTCGAAGTTGAGTATTGTTATGTGATTACTATCAAGGGGAGCGGGGATGCTCCTAAGTCTAAGACCTTGCTTGTCTTGAGATGCCCTGGGTCTCACTCCTCTGAACCTAAATCATCCCAAGATTACGCAAACATCGTTACTAGATCCCACGCTAAGATCACTCTTAAGGGTCCTAGCCCTCTTGCTACTGCATACGCACCGAAGAAACCCGCAGATAAAGCTGTTGTTGGCCTTGCCAACAAGACCACAAAAGTGGTCCCCACACCTCCTACTACTAATTATAGTATTCTTGACCAGCTGCAAAGAACCAATGTTCAAATAACCATCTTTGAGCTATTGAAGATCTCGCCTGCTCACAGGCAAATTCTGGATAAAGCCCTCATAGAGGCTAACATCCCCAAAGACATTAATCTTGATAAATTTAAATCTATAGTGGGTCACTTGACTTCACTGCACTATTTGTCTTTCTCAGAAGAAGATGACCATTCGGTCAGCCAACCACATAACACTCCTTTGCATATAGAGGTCATGATTGGCCAAAAGCGCATCTGTCACATCCTTATTGATAATGGTGTTGGCCTCAACATCTTCTCTGCTCACTTTTCCACTCAGCTAGGCTATGATGAAGATCACATAGATTCCTATAAGAAAATTACTATCAAAGCCTATGATGAAGAAGAAAGAAAGTCAAAAGGTTTAATTGTGCTACCTATTCGGGTTGGACCTGTTGAAAGAGATGTCACTTGTCAAGTGTTGGACATTCCTCTTGCTTATAACATCCTATTGGGAAGACCGTGGATCCATGAAATGCAAGCAGTTCCCTCTATGTATCATCAGTGCATCAAGTTTCCTTTCCACAACATAGAAGTGATAGATCCTGCTAATATGAGCTATTCTTGTAATACGCTCACACAGTCATCTGATAGTTTTGTTCCTGCTAACAGAGAATCCAGAAAATTCTATGATGCCAAGCTTAGAGACATGGAATAGAATTTTAAAATCAAAGACATAGGCATGGGGGGGTATCAAATAGAACCTATGCTATCATTAGCAGCTCTACCTCTGTCTCCTCGTTCTTATGGGAGACCTTCTAAGAACAATAAATATTCTACTACTCCTCCTGAAAAAGTTTATGATGGTGCCTTTGTACAGGCTTCAACACCATTAAAAGATGAAGATGAGCAAAGAGCTATTAAAGCTTGGCTTTACAAAGGAAAGGACATATCTGAATAGACCACCCCAGCTCGTGAAATAGATCCCAATAGTGAAAGTCTTAAAATCATGAAACGCTTTGGATACAAAGGGAGTGGTCCAATAGGGATAAATAGTAATGGGCTAGTTGAACCTATTAAAGCTACAGGTCGAAGGATGAGAGATACAACTAGTTTAGGCTTCAAGAAAATCCTGTTCTATCTAGGGATTAACAAATTTGTATCTAAATTTGAACCTGGACCAGAACCAGAACCTGAGGGCATAGCTATAGTGGACACCTTAGAGGATAGCTCCGATGAGGATAACTTTCCTTGTCCTATTCCTCTAGATGAGGAAGCATTATTTTCTAAGCTAGATGACATCATAACACATGTCAGTATAGCCAAGGTTGGCAGTGACTCCAATGGCACTATTCCATTCACTTCTCTAACATACAAACAATGGAAAGTGTCACAAGACCCTGGTTTCCAGGGTGAACTATACATACCATCATAGTTTCAAGAGAATTTTGCACAAGAATAGGCTGGTGTCACAAGAACTCTCAAAAATTCATGGTGCAAACATCCCAATCAAAGTTCAGACACAGATTCCCTTGAATATGAGTTCGATAGTCTTTTAGAAGGATCCTTTGACAGGAATGTTGATACTACACATACATCTAAAAACCTTCTCGACATAGGTGAAAGGTCTAGTGTAAGTTCTAATGAGTCTGATTCCATAGATGTTAACGTGTCTTTTACTACAGTCACTATGAGTCAAAGGGATTTGAATATACCTTTGGATGAGATTTCTCTAGGTCTCAACTTACTAGTCCGCGCTTTCGATGATTATACCATGAATGCACTTGAACCCGTCACTTCTCTCTCACTCCAATATCCCAAGCTAATAGACTGGAATTCCCCTTCCTCATCCAATGAAGTCCTCACATTCCAGAATGACTATGCTCTAGCATGTTATCTCCACGCTATTGAACCTATAATGTCCTCCACTAGCGAAGACAGTGTCAGCATGATCAAAAGTGATATCAAGTATCTTAGTCATAAAATCAAAAGAAAAAAAATAGGCCCTCTAACGGTGAAAACCACATTGTGGTAGTATCAGAGCCAAAAAAAGTAAAAAGAATAGACGTATCTGAAGGTGAAAACCTCTTCAAGGTGCCTGAGGATGAGATACTTGATGTTCTTTCGAGTCATTTCCAGGAATGATCATCTATGCTAATTGAGCTGACTCAGCCAGTAAATTTGGGTACATAAGAACATCTGCACATTATTCATGTGGCTAAATCATTGTCTGCAAAAGAACTCAAAGAATTCAAAGATTTCTTCAAAGAGAAAAAGATAAAATTTGCATGGACATACTCTAACATGCCTGGTGTAGATCCTAATCTTATCATGCATCACCTGTCAATAGCTCCTGGAGTAGAACTAGGCAAGAAAAAACTCAGAAAAATGCATCCACATGTGGCTCTACTTGTCAAGGCGAAATTAGAGAAACTCCTAAAAGCTGGATTCATCAAAGCAATTGACTATGCAGAATGGATCTCCAACATAGTTCCAATGTCAAAGCATGATAAATCTATCAGAGTTTGCACAGACTTCAGGGACTTAAACAAGGCATGTCCAAAAGATGACTTCCCACTACCCAACATTGATATGATTGTGGATATGATAGCAGGGTATGAAATGTACTCCCTAATGGACAACTTCTCTGGCTACAACCAAATAAAAATTGCACCAAAGGATCAAGAAAAGACTACTTTCACTTGTGCATGGGGCACTTTCTACTGGAATGTTACGCCTTTTGATCTCAAGAATGCTAGAGCCACGTATCAAAGAGTAGTCACTACTATATCTCATGATATGATGCACAAAACAATGGAGGATTATGTTGATGACACCCTTGCTAAAAGAATGGATAGGAAGGCACATCTTAATGATATAGGCCCTATACTGGTTCATATGGAAAAGTTCAGACTACGTCTCAATCCTAAGAAATGTGCATTTGGAGTAACTTCCAGAAAATTCCTTGGTTATATCATCTCCGCAAAAGGTATCGAGGTGGATCCTGAAAAGGTGAAAGCTATCATGGAAATGCCTCCACCTCACAATATCAGTCAAGTGAGAAGTCTTTAAGGTCAGCTTCTGTCTATCTGGTGCTTCATCTCACAGCTAGCTAACAAGTCACAACCATTTACTAAGACTCTACATAAAGGTGTGACCTATGAATGGAATAAAGAATGTGAACAAGGTCTTCAACAAATCAAACAATATCTAGCTAATCCACCTATATTAATGCCTCCTAT
>MU227120.1:3346994-3360057 GCA_018584345.1 Thuja plicata | reverse complement strand
TGAATGGAATAAAGAATGTGAACAAGGTCTTCAACAAATCAAACAATATCTAGCTAATCCACCTATATTAATGCCTCCTATTCATGGGAAGCCATTAATCTTATACATCTCAGCTACAAAAACATCTCTGGGTGCTCTATTGGCCCAAGAAGATCAAAACAATAAACAAAGAGCAATCTATTACATCAGCATAACGTTGGTCTCCTATGAAATGAATTATTCTACCATTGAAAAAGCTTGCTTGGTGGTTGTGTTTGCTTCCCAAAAGTTACAGAATTACATGATTTCTCACACTATAAGGCTCATTGAAAAAATTGATCCATTAAAGTACTTACTTAGCAAATCTGCCCTCACGAGTAGATTAGCTAAGTGGGTCATGATACTTAGTGAATTTGACATTGAGTATGTGGAAAGAAAAGCTATCAAAGGGCACCTATTGCAAACTATCAACCATTAAGGATCGAGTTCCCATATGAGTCCATCATGCTTCTCACACATTAGGCATGAACCATGTTCTTTGATGGATCATTTACCCAGCAGGGGTCAGGTGCCAAAATCTTGTTCATTACACCTCAACAGTATTCATTACCAAAAGCTTACAAAATGTTGTTTCCTTGGACAAATAACACTGCTGATTATGAAACCTTCATTAATGGATTAAAGATCACTATTGAATGGCATGTCAATGAGCTAAAGGTCTTTGGAGATTCACAGTTGGTTATCAATCAGGTGAATGATATCTACCAAACAAAAGATGAAAAACTGGTTCCTTATAAAAAGATGGTTGATGATCTCAAGAAATACTTTGCACACATTACTTTCCAACAAATTCCAAGGGCAGATAATAAAGCAGCCGATGCCATGGCTACTCTAGCTTCCATGTTACAAATTCCAAAAAATGACTTTCGACATGAATTCCTAGTGGAGACATTATGTTACCCTACTTATAATTTCCCTAAATCCCAGATGATCTATTTAGTCATTGGACATGACTCATCCCGCTACCACCATATTTACTCCTACCTTCGTGACCAGATCATTCTGAACACTTACACATAAAATGATAAATGTCACTTAATCCGTAGTGCTTCACAGTTTGTCATCATAGCTAACGACTTATATAGGCGAGGTCTAGACGGTACCCTCCTTAGGTGTTTAGAACTTGATGAGTCCAAGCGTGCATTAGTAGAGGTGCATGAATGTGTCTATGGGTCTCACTCAAACAGCCTGACATTGGCTTGCAAACTTATTAGAGCTGGTTACTATTGGTCGGATATGGAGAAAGAAGCTACACAATTTGCTAAATCTTGCAAACAGTGCCAGCCTCATGGAAATTTGATCCACGCTCCTACCAAGGAGCTCATTCCTTTCATCAAATTTTGGCCATTTCAGCAGTGGGCCTTTGACTTGGTGGGTCAAATACATCCATCTTCTTCAAGGGGACATAATTTCATCATTACTACTACAGACTATTTTACCAAGTGGGTCGAGGCAGTGTCCTCATCGTAGCTGATGGCAAGTTTGTGGCCATGTTTATACTGAACTACATAATCTACAAATATGGTGAACCCTAATCAATAATCACTAAAAATGGGGGGAAATGCAAGAACAAGGATCTAAAATAATTATGCACTAAGTTCAGAATTATTCAGCATTGGTCTTCTATCTATTATCCCCAGGGTAATGGACAAGTGAAAGCTTCAAATAAGACTATTCTCAAGATCTTACACCGGGCACAGTACACAAATCTGGATGAGACTGGCATCTCCAGATTAATCTAGCTTTATGGGATTACTACACTAGTATACAGACACCAATAGGGGCCACACCCTTTGCTCTAGTTTATGGTGCAGATGCAGTGCTTCCTATTGAGGTTGAGATTCCTACCTTTCGAGTCACTCTGAAGGGCCTCATTACTGATGATTATATCAAAATATATCGGCTTCAAGAGCTTGAACTACTGGATGAATGTAAAAAAGTGGCGTTCGATCACCTCTGAGAATATCAGAAGAGAATATCTAAAAGCTACAACAAGAAGGTCAAACCAAGGGAATTCCAAATGGGTGATCTCGTCCTGAGAGAGAACCCCAAGAATCAACAACAGCGGGTCCAGAAAGGAAAATTTGAACCAAGCTAGCTTGGTCTGTATGTTATCACTACAGTATTTAGGTCTTGTGCTTACCAACTCTCTACCACAGAGGGGGAATATCTCAAAGAGCCTATCAATGCTCTTCACCTGAGGAAGTTCTACAGTTGAGATGTCTTCTGAATGCTCATGTACATATTCTATTCTGAGAAAATCCTAAAAATTACAAAATGTCCTGAAAAAATGATCATCTTAGTGAAAACCTTGCAAATAGGCACTTTGATGTATCTATTATCCTAGTGAAAACTTGGTAAACAGGCACCTTGATAATACCAAAACATTGAAAAGCAGAAAAATACAAAAAAAATCAAAAAATGAAAAATAAAAGAGAAAAATGTGCCATTGATGAAAACCTAGTAAACAGGTGTCATGGTAGCAAAAATAGAATTTCTACCAAGATGGTGAAAACCCGGTAAACAGGTGCCTCTTGTTCTATAATGCTTTATCTATCGCAGCATCCCTTGGCTTTCTTGCAATTTGCTCTCCTACTTTCCTGCTTTAGTTTTCTCGCTCATGCATTCGCTCTCACTTATTTTTGAGTTTTTTGCTCGACTTCACATGGATTGAAACTGGCCACACTCAGGGGGATCTTCCTATTCTAGGGGAAATTGTCTTATCATTTGGAGTCTCTCTCCTCTTTGCATCAGTCACCAGTGGTTCTCACTGAGTCTGCCTGCTAATGCCTAGATCTCACACCGATCTTTATACTTAAAAATATTTCTCGCATCAGTCACTAGTGATTCTCAATGCATCTGCCTACTGTCACTATACTACTAAGATTTCTCACATCAACTCACTATCTACATATTTGACATCAATCCATTACAGTTGGAGTTATACCCAAATTCTCTATCTATCTATATTCATTCTTCGTATGCTTTTCTTTAGTTTGTACATAGCTTTTAGTCACTTTCATGACAATTTGTGTCTTTTCAAGATCCCACCTGACTTGACATGACCCCAGCGTCATAGCTTGGGGGAAATCCACTCGAATTCATCTTCTCTATATGACTCAAGTCAGTCATCAACATTCATCACTTGGGGGCATGGCTCCACACTTTGATTGCATCTTTGGTTTACACTCGAGTCAGTAATCTTGTCAGTTCTAAAGGACAACTATCTATTGGCACAAACTGGTGTTTCTCAACACCCCAATCAAACAATGTTTTTCAACACTATCTTTGGACACATTGGACATCGCAAAGTAAACATCTCTTGATAGCAATCAAACACATCGCACTCACAAGCACAATGGTGTTTTTCAACACCCCTAAAACACATGCACATTAGTAAACTTTGAAACATGCTGAGCTATGATTGAATCTTTCTTTGTATGATGTCTGTTCTCATGAATTTCATTGATATTTTCATTGTCTACTACTTGAGGGTGTGGTTTTGATGATCCGACAGTGTCAAATAAATAGGGTGTATGTGATAAGAGCTTCTGCATTAAGGTGGGAAAGCCTCACATCCCTCGATCTTGTTTATTTGTATGCCAAGGGGAGGTTGGAACTATCTCTTTGACTATTATTGCTTTGTTCATTTACTTGTGTACTCTTACTATATCAAACTAGAAACAATGTTTAGGTCATCTTGGCTTTTGTGCCCTGGCGCTTATGTTCATTTCCTACATTATATCTGATGAAATTCATATTCATATTCTTATGGTTGCATTGGTGCCAATAAGGATTATATCAACTCTGATGTTCCAAAACTCGATGATGGTAATTATGCAATGAGTCCAACAACCAAGTCCTAGGGTTGCATTTAGCTTAGGCTTGCATTCACATTTTAAGCTTTCATAGAAATAATTTTGGTGCTCTCTTCATTGTCTTCTCATTCTTCGAAGGTTCTCATCTTTTGTCATGGATTCCTCTTGAATGCACAAGTGTTCAGTCCTTGCTCTCAATCTTTATTCATATTCTTTTGGTTAGTACTTGTTGTATATTGCAATATCCTGCATGAGATGATTAGTACCATTGCATTCATTGCATTACATCCATTTCCACAAAAGTGCATTTCCATACATTCATTTGCATTTATATATCCATAAACATGTGCATCCATTATAAGTATAAATCAAATCACACATAGAATTTATCCATCTAACATCTATCATTGCATTACATTCATTCATACATCAATAAAACATGTGCATAAACATTTGCATATTTGTCCATGACATACATTTCTAATCCATACATCTAATCATATAGGAAACATCTCACAAGACATGCAAGTTTAAAGCAATATATAAAGAAGTACAATGATGCCAAAATCAAGTTCATATATATCAATTGATCAAGTGTACAATGGTGCTACTTGAGCACAACATATCAAAATGCTGGTACAATATGTATCAAATGTCTCATCTAGCCAATCCCACTTGGAGGAGGTGGAGGGGGTGGCATGGCTTGCTGCTGAGGAGGTGCCTGTGGTGGTGCCTACGAAGGTGGTCCTTGTGGACCGGCCCGTGCCCCAGCATACTCTGAAAATGGTGAAACCTGGTCTACTGCATTGGGAACTATGATCATGTATGCAACATAATAATAGGCTGACTGAGCAGCCTAATATCTCACCTTTGCCTGTGCTCTGGCCAGTGCCTCCCATAGTCCCCAAATCTCTCAATCCTGCTCGGCCACCAGAGTCTCCTGGATGATCACCTGTATATGGTAGTCATCCCGCTCCCTCTGTACCTACCTCACTCTCTCCCGGCTCTTCCTGAGAGCCTCTTGTACCTGTGCCATCTATCCTATTGCCTGTGGATTCACTATATTAGTATCCTCCCCCTGCACAGAGCTATCACCTGTCCTCTACCTAGTGGACCTATCTTGAGTTCCACTACTCCCTGCATCTGTGTCTATTCCCATCTGTCTAGGAGGAAGGGGACTCTGCCCAGTCCTTGGCCGTAGTACTCTTTGTTTCTGTGTAGGCTACTGTGGTGGCACTTGTTGTGGTGGTGGTTGTGCTGGCTGTTGTGGCTATTGCGGTGCTGGCTGCGATACCTGCTGCTGTGGCAGCGGCTGTACTACCTACTATACCTATTGGACCATGCCAAAAAGATCTATAAATCTTGAGAATGGGTGAGCCAAGATGTGATCTCTATATGCAGGTGTCATCCTTGCATTCGTCACCCCTGCTAAATAGTCCCACCTAGCTGGTGGTACCTGCGCATCTATCATACACCTGCCCTGGTCTGGCTTCCGCTACCAGCCCTTCTTTGTCTCGTCGATGAATCAGGCATATGTGCAGTACTCTTGGGAGACATCCTGTGGTCTCCCAAACTATCGTAGGACCCGTGTCAGCAAGAACCACTCAATGACACTAATGGTGCACCCGATCAAAGGACGTGAGCAGAACATATGCGGCAGCTTGTGCCGTGTGTAATCCCAAACCTCTGTAGCTATCCATGGCCTCCATATAACCACTGCCATATCCTCCAGCTATGCCCGCCACTAATCTGCCTTACCCAGCACTGGCTGAGTCATCAGACCTACATACCTGTAAATGTATTGCTCTAGGGGCTGTTGAGTATCATGGAAAATCGACCGACATATGGGAAGGTGCTCCCAGGCCCAGATCTGTAGAACCACAACTCCTGTTGCTATGGTCTGTTCTCTATGATACATTATCTCATGCATCTCATAGTACATCTGTGCGAGCATGCACTCGCCCCATCTGAACCTCACTACTAGCCTGGCTAACATCCGCTGTAGCATGAGTCCCCAGCTGCACTCCAATCTGTGCTAACCCTGATCTGACACTAGGTGGCAACTCAAGAACATCACCAAGATGACTGACAATGTGTGTCCTGCACCATACCTGCTCATCAGATCAGCCCAAGAGATGGATCGACCCATCACCAGATCATCATGGAAGATTTCTCTCAATGCATGTGTGCCTACCCTTGACTGAATATAATACTCCACGTGAGCCCCGTGGAATGGTACTCTCAAGATCCTATATATGTCCTCAGGGGTGACTGTCATCTGCCCCTACGGAAAATGGAAAGTGTTCATCTCTGAATGGAAACGCTCGACAAGTGCACACAATAGATCGTGATTTACTTGAATCTCAGGTACATCACGTAGATATGATAGTCCTAGCCTGTCAAGATGGGCACTCTTAGAATCAGTCAGTCCCTGTACAAGCTCACCTATGACAGGATGGTGAGACAGGAATGCAATATCAGGGAAGTCAACCTACAAAGAAAACAACGACATTTGATCAGTATCTCAACATAATTTTTTTTTCAAAGAAATAACAGCAAGTGAAGCTATAGATCTATCCTAAACACAGTTCTGAGGAATTCTAATTGGCTCATTCTATGACATACTGGATGATGACTTTTGGGATTGCAAGTAGTTCCCATGCGAGGAAACTATTTTGCCGCACGAGACTTCTATTTCACGCGAGACGGGATCTCTCTTTGTGTGAGATATCATCACTGGGGATGAAATCTTGCGTGGCATCATGGTGTACCTCATGCGAGCTCACAGAGGGACCCTGTGCAAGGAAACCCTAACCTACGCGAGGAAATTATTTTCTTGCGTGAGGGGCGACCTTGGCCAGTGCAAGGAAACTATTTCCTCGCACGAGACTTGACCTAATTGGACTTAAAGAGCTTTAAAAGAATGCTAAAAAGATCTAAAAATTGATAAACATTTGAAATGCAAGATGGTTTTTTGATTACTTATAGGTGCGTCATACTCTAGTGGCTAGCTGTGTCGTCAGGAGCGCTTGAATCGATGTGTATGCTTGGGAATGCTATCAATATCAGCCTGAGCCCTCACCATCTCTAAAGTCAAAAGTGAATAATGATTTGAAAATGACCCCTCTGGGCCTTATATAGCTTTTGACCTAATTTTCAAAAGTGCTCCATTTTCTGCAAAAATTGCACCCTTGGCTAAATCGACCGTTATGGATCCATTTTCATGATCAAAATCAAAATTCGACACTCCTAAGTAGCTCAAAATCACATTTTAAAATTTTGGGACTGACGTGCTCTGACACTTGTGCAATCATCTTTCTGATGTCGCTTTCTTGTCAGAATCATCTCTCGTCATCATTTTCTTGGCTTCTGCAATCTTTTCGTCAAAAGTCAACTCTAGTCAATTCTAGTCAAACTTGGTCAACTATGGTCAAACCTAGTCAACAAGACCTCCTGATCGCTCTAAATTGATTCTGCCTTCTCTTGATCTATCTCTGAATTCCTTTAGATCTTCAATCTTACTTCTATCTGCGATCTTTTGCTGTCGATCATCTTTCTATTGTGTCATCTTTCAATTTCGCTCCCGAGTGGGCAAGATGATTGCATCATTGAATCTTTTTGCATCATTCTCAAATTAGGCTGATCTGAATCAAAAACCCCATTGCTAGGGGCATCTCATCACTTGGGGCATATTTAGTGTTTTGTACCTTATCATCAAAATTGGATATTCCATGATCTTGAATCTCTAGGGGCATCTTGATGCCTCACATCTTGTCAACTTGTCATCGATCTTTCTAGGTATCTAAGCAATCTAACTCGGATCCTCAAGGATCAAGCTTTTTTCAGGAGATGATTCTTGAAATCCCATTGGGTATTGGGGCAATATAACCCTAATTCCTGAAAGTCATGCTTCATTCTGAAGACGGCTCTCAAAAGCTTTTTTCAACTATTATTTGGGCAACCTAACCCGGATCTCGAAGGACTAACCTTCGTATTGGGGTAATCTAACCCTGATTCTGGAGATAGTCCTAAATCTTCATCAACTATCAACAGACATTGGGGCAATCTAACCCCGATTCCAATTTTCTCTCAATTGGTATTTGGACTGTTGTCTTCGCAATCTAACTTAGACTTCGGAGAATCATGCTTCATTTTGAAGATGGTTCTGCTTCTCGATCTGATCACTGTCTTGGCAACCTAACCTAGACTCCCAAAATCTTCATCTGTCACATCAGACTATTCTTTGAATCAATGCGCTACTCAGACATCAATTCAAAGAGGGACAAAATGTAATACCCCAAAATTGGCGCCTTACAATTCTAATCAATTTTGGTGCATTTCTTCAAATTCTCATCATCGAAGTCCTATTGTACTAGGAAAATTCTCCTTCGTAATTGTCTTTAATTAAATTAGTCTCAAATGTAGAAAACCTAAATTTGCTAAAAATCCCTATGATTAATTAATTTAATTCTATCGTCCTAAGTGCTTTTAAATTAAATTAATCCCACCCCCTTTAGCTAATACACATCAAGGGAATTAAATATTATTTGAATATTTGAATGGATTATCCTCACTTGAATTTAATAATTCAAACAATGTGAAAAGCCACCCATGTGGCAATAATTCATTTATTTAATTAAATAATTCCTTCATATTTGTCTCACCTTCCTCCATGAAGATGAAGAGTCAGCCGTTTCTTGCCAAGAAACTCTTCATCCTCTCTTCAGGATTTTCTATATTATAAACCTTCTTACCTCCATTTGTGGAGAGTAATTTTTAGAGCACCTAAACTATAGTGAATTATTGTCACAATTCTCTCATATTTCCAAGCTTTTATTGCATATTTAGCGTAATCTCATTTAGCTTAATGGCATTATTCATCTCAATTTAGTTTGTTTATTTATCAAGTAGCTTAATTCTGTTATCTCTTTCAAGTTTATTAGCTTAAAATATACATCTTCATTCATAGATTACAATTGCATCTCTCATATAGAATATATTTCACTTCAGTTTTCAAAGCTTTCAAATCCTCCATTTTAGCAATGGTCTATGGTTGTTGCCTCTCATTTTGAGAGTAATTAAACACCCCAACTAAATAGGAGGAAACAGGTCGATTCGATCGATATTGTGGAATGAGAAATTCATGTTCATCTTCGCGATTCAACGATTGAGCAATGACTATGTTGTGTTGTGGTTGATTTAAAGGTCAAGATCTAAAAATCGATAAACATTTGAAATGCAAGATGGTTTTTCGATTACTTACAGGTGCGTCATACTCCGGTGGATGGATGTGTCATCAGGAGCACTCGAATCAATGTGTATGCACGGGAATTCTATCAATATCAGCTTGAGCCCTCGCTATCTCTAAATTCAAAAGTGAATAATGAATTGAAAATGACCCCTCTGGGCCTTATATAGATTTTGACCTAATTTTCAAAAGTGCTCCATCTTTCATGAAAATTGCACCCTTGGCTAAATCGACCGTTTTGAATCCATTTTCGTGATCGAAATTAAAATCTAACACTCTTAAGTAGCTCAAAATTGTGTTTTAAAATTTTGGGACCGACGTGCTCTGACGCTTGTGCAGTCGTCTTTCTGACGACGTATTCTTGTTAGAAACATCTCTCGTCATCATTTTCTCAACTTCTGTAATCTTTTCCTCAAAAGTCAACTCTAGTCAATTTTTGTCAAACTTGGTCAGCTATGGTCAAACCTAGTCAACAGGACCTCTTGATCACTCTAAATCGATTCTACCTTCTCTTGATCTATCTCTAAATTCCTTTGGATCTTTGATCTTACTTCTATCTGCAATATTTTGATGTTGATCATTTTTCTGTTGTGTCATCTTTCAATTTTGCTCCCGAGGGGGCAGGATGATTGCATCATTGAATCTTTTCGCATCATTCTCGAATCACTCTGATCTGAATCAAAAACCCCATTGCTAGGGGCATCTCATCACTTGGGGCATATTTAATATTTTGTACCTTATCGTCAAAATTGGATATTCCATGATCTTGAATCTCTAGGGGCATCTTGATGCCTCACATCTTGTCATCTTGTCATCTCTCTTTCTAGGTATCTGAGCAATCTAACTTGGATCATCAAGGATCAAGCTTCATTTAGGAGATGATTCTTGAAATCCCATTGGGTATTGGGGAAATCTAACCCTAATTCTTGAAAGTCATGCTTCGTTTTGAAGATGGCTCTAAAAATCTCTTTTCGACTGTTATCTGGGAAACCTAACCCGGATCTCAGAGGGCTAATCTTTGTATTGGGGCAATCTAACCCTGATTCTGGAGATCGTCCTAAATCTTCATCAACTATCAACATACATTTGGGCAATCTAACCCCGATTCCAATTTTCTCTCAATTGGTATTTTGACCATTGTCTTCGCAATCTAACTTAGACTTCGGAGAATCATGCTTTGTTCTAAAGATGATTCTACTTCTCGATCTGATCGGTGTCTTGGCAACCTAACCTAGACTCCTAAAATCTTCATCTATCACATTAGACTATTCTTTCAATCAACGCGCTGCTCGCACATCAATTCAAAGAGGGGCAAAATGTAATACCCCAAAATTGGCACCTTACAATTCTAATCAATTTTGGTGCATTTCTTCAAATTCTCATCATCGAAGTCCTATTGTACTAGGCAAATTCTCCTTCCTAATTGTATTTAATTGACTTAGTCTCAAATGCAGAAAACCTAAATTTGCATAAATCTTACACTATATTTAATTCCTAAATTTTCAAGATTTATTAGCTAAAAATCCCTATGATTAATTAATTTAATTCTAAACTCCTAACTTCTTTTAAATTAAATTAATGCCACCCCCTTTAGCTAATACACATCAAGGGAATTAAATATTATTTGGCTATTTGAATGGATTATCCTCACTTGAATTTAATAATTCAAACAATGTGAAAAGCCACCAATGTGGCAATAATTCATTTATTTAATTAAATAATTCCTTCATATTTGTCTCACCTTCCTCCATGAAGATGAAGAGTCAACTCCGTTTCTTCCCAAGAAACTCTTCATCCTCTCTTCAGGCTTTTCTATATTATGGACCTTCTTTCCTCCATTTGAGGAGAGCAATTTTTAGAGTACCTAAACTATAGTGAATTATTGTCTCAATTATCTCATATTTCCAAGCTTTTATTGCATATTTAGTGTAATCTCATTTAGCTTAATGGCATTCTTCATCTCAATTTAATTTGTTTATTTATTTATCAAGTAACTTAATTTTGTTATCTCTTTCAAGTTTCTTAGCTTAAAATCTACATCTTCATTCCTAGATTACAATTGCATCTCTCATATAGAATAAATTTCATTTCAATTTTCAAAGCTTTCAAATCCTCCACTTTAGCAATGGTCTATGGTTGTTGGCTCTCATTCTGAGAGTAATTAAACACCCCAACTAGATAGGAGGCAACAGGTCGATTCGATCGATATTGTGGAATGAGCAATTCATGTTCATCTTCGCGATTCAACGATTGAGAAATGACTATGTTGTGTTGTGGTTGATTTAGAGGTCAAGATCTAAAAATTGATAAACAT
The DNA here is from genome assembly GCA_018584345.1 of Thuja plicata. Lineage (NCBI taxonomy): Eukaryota > Viridiplantae > Streptophyta > Pinopsida > Cupressales > Cupressaceae > Thuja > Thuja plicata. The sequence continues at coordinate 3,348,638 of MU227120.1, read as the reverse complement.
TTGAAATGCAAGATGGTTTTTTGATTACTTACAGATGTGTCATACTCTGGTGGTTGGCTGTGTCATCGAGAGTGCTCGAATCGATGTGTATGCATGGGAATTCTATCAATATCAGGCTGAGCCCTCACCATCTCTAAATTCAAATGTGAATAATGATTTGAAAATGACCCCTCCAGGCTTTATATAGCTTTTGACCTAATTTTCAAAAGTGCTCCATTTTCTGTGAAAATTGCACCCTTGGCTAAATCAACTGTTCTGAATCCATTTTCATGATCAAAATCAAAATTTGACACTCCTAAGTAGCTCAAAATCATGTTTTAAAATTTTGGGACCGACATGCTCTGACGCTTGTGCATTCATCTTTCTCACATCGCTTTCTTGTCAGAAACATCTCTTGTCATCATTTTCTCAACTTCTGTAATCTTTTCCTCAAAAGTCAACTCTAGTCAATTTTGGTCAAACTTGGTCGACTATGGTCAAACCTAGTCAACAGGACCTCCCGATCGCTCTAAATTAATTCTTCCTTCTCTTGATCTATCTCTGAATTCCTTTGGATCTTCGATCTTACTTCTATCTGCAATATTTTGTTGTCGATCATTTTTTTGTTGTGTCATATTTCGATTTTGCTCCTGAGGGGGCAGGATGATTGCATCATTGAATCTTTTCACATCATTCTTGAATCAGTCTGATCTGAATCAAAAATGCCATTGCTAGGGGCATCTCATCACTTGGGGCATATTCAATATTTTGTACCTTATCGTCAAAATTGGATATTCCATGATCTTGAATCTCTAGGGGCATCTTGATGCCTCACATCTTGTCATCTTGTCATCTATCTTTCTAGGTATCTTAGCAATCTAACTTGGATCCTCAAGGATCAAGCTTCGTTCAGGAGATGATTCTTGAAATCCCATTGGGTATTGGGGCAATCTAACCCTAATTCCTGAAAGTCACGCTTTGTTCTAAAGATAGCTCTCAAAATCTCTTTTTGACCATTATCTGGCCAACCTAACCCAAATCTCAGAGGGCTAACCTTCATATTGGGGCAATCTAACCCTGATTCCAATTTTCTCTCAATTGGTATTTGGATCGTTGTCTTCGCAATCTAACTTAGACTTCAGAGAATCAAGCTTTGTTCTGAAGATGGTTCTGCTTCTTGATCTGATCGGTGTCTTGGCAACCTAACCTAGACTCCTGAAATCTTCATCTGTCACATCATACTATTCTTTGAATCAACGCGCTACTTGCACATCAATTCAAAGAGGGGCAAAATGTAATACCCCAAAATTGGCACCTTACAATTCTAATCAATTTTGGTGCATTTCTTCAAATTCTCATCATCAAAGTCCTATTGTACTAGGCAAATTCTCCTTCCTAATTGTCTTTAATTGACTTAGTCTCAAATGCAGAAAACCTAAATTTTTATAAATCTTACAGTATATTTAATTCCTAAATTTTCAAGATTTATTAGCTAAAAATCCTTATGATTAATTAATTTAATTCTAAAGTCCTAAGTTCTTTTAAATTAAATTAATCCCACCCCCTTTAGCTAATACACATCAAGGGAATTAAATATTATTTGACTATTTGAATGGATTATCCTCACTTGAATTTAATAATTCAAACAATGTGAAAAGCCACCCA
>MU227120.1:3284859-3330775 GCA_018584345.1 Thuja plicata | reverse complement strand
CAGGATATGCCCCGCTACATATGGGTAGAGGCATGTAGTACAGTAGTGTATATATATAGAACAGGGTTCCACATAAAGTACTAGGAAAGATGACACCAGAGGAAGCTTTCACAGGAAAGAAGCCAGATGTCGGTCACTTCAGGATATTTGGAAGTTTGGCATATTGTTATATTCCAGGTGACACCATACCAAGTTAGATCAGACTACAGAGAGGGGGTACTTTGTTGGGTACAGTGAAACCTCAAAGGCATATTGGATATTTATTCCAGGGACCAGACGGATCATTGTTTGGCGTGATGTCAAGTTCATGGAGGACAAGGCATTTAGAAGGTCTAGAGATTTGACAGTAGAAGATCAGAGTAAGCAGTCAACAGAAGCTCCAAGGGTAGCTCAATCAAGTCAAGGGTAGAAAATCTCAAGTATAGCTACTAGTACAAATGTAGACTCAGGTGGTGAGAGTTCACAGAGTATGGAGCAACTGGTGCAACATGAAATGCATCAAGAAGATATGCAGGTTGATATTTCATCCTCTACAGTTGGCAGCTAGAAGCACGAGGTTCAATAGAGGGATACTCAAGAGTTTGTGGGAACTCCTAGGAGGAGTACAAGATCAAGGAAACAACTAGCCAAGTTTAATGACTATGTGGCTTTAGTTAGTCAGTTGGTAGATAGTGAGCCTTCCAGTTATCAGGAAGCTGCACAACATCAGGTTTGGCAAGATGCGATGGTTGAGGAATATACCTCAAAAATTTAGAATGATGTGTGGGAGGTAGTGCCTAGACCAATAGATAGGGTAGTGGTTGGATCACGCTGGATCTACAAGATCAAGCACGGTGCAGATGGTAGCATCGAGAAATACAAGGCAAGGTTCGTGGAAAAACGGTTCTCTCAGAAAGAGGGAATAGACTATGAGGAGACATTTTCTCCTATGCCTAGGTATACTTCTATACAAGCTGTGATCTCAGTTGCAGCACAAATGAGATGGTAGATATATCAAATGGATGTCAAGACAACATTTCTTAATGGTGAGTTGAGAGAGGAGATATACATAGAGCAACCAGATGGCTTTGTAGCACACATCAAAGAGACCCACGTGTACAAATTGAAGAGAGATTTGTATGGACTTAAGCAGGCTCCTAGAGCATGGTATGAGCGCATTGATACATACTTTCAAGAAATGGGCTTTGTGAAGAGTGAGGTTGATGCGAACCTCTAATACTTGGTGGTTCGGGGTGAGGTTCTCATTCTTGTTATATATGTGGATTACTTATTTCTTACAGGTTCACTAGGGCTCATAGAGGAGTGCAAGAGGGATCTTGCAGTAGAGTTTGAGATGAAGGACTTAGGACTTATGCACTACTTTCTAGGCATGGAGGTTTGGTAGATATACGGAGATATTTTCCTTGATAAAAGGAAATATTGCATTGAAATCTTGAAGAGATTTGGGATGGAGGATTGCAAAGCCATGTCTACACCCATGATCACGAATTGGAGGAAAGTAGATACATCCAAGGAGAAGGATGTAGATCCCATGTTATATAGGTAGTTGATTGGTTTGCTAATGGATGTGGTCAACGCTAGGCCAGACATAGCATTTGCAGTTAACACTCTTAGTCAGTTCATGGTGGAGCCAAAGAGAGTGCATTGGGAAGTGGCTAAGCATGTGTTGCGTTATTTGTGTGGTATAGTCAAGTATGGGATCAGATATGTTTGAGGTGAAGGTATCAAGTTGATAGGCTATAGTGATGCATATTGGGCAGGTAGTACAATGGACAAGAGAAGCACTTCAGGGTGTTGTTTCAGTTTGGGATCGGGAGTTGTCTCTTGGTTCAGCAGGAAACAGAAGTCTGTGGCTTTGAGTTCTGCAGAAGTAGAATACATAGAAGCTAGCATGGCGATGTGTGAAGCTATATGGCTTTGGAAGTTGCTAGTGGCCTTGTTTGGTCAGAGAGTATAGACTACTGTGATACATTGTGACAATTAGAGTTGCATCAAGTTGTCTGAGAATCCAGTGTTTCATGATAGGTCTAAACATATAGACATCAAGTATCACTTCATCAGAGATTGTGTACAATGAGGAATTGTTTAGCTACAGTACATACCTATAGAGGAGCAGGTAGCAGACATTCTAACAAAGCCATTGGGAAATGAAAAATTCATCTTCTTCAGTGATAAGTTGGGTGTCTTGCAGAACAACTTCCTCGCTAAGAGGGAGTGTTAGTTTGTTAGCTTGGACCGCTGTCCCACCACTTGCTAATAATAATTAATTAATTATTAATTATTTTTTTGTTTGATTCCCCTAGGTGACAACTTGCAACAACTTGCAATTAATTTTTTTGTTTGGTTGTTGGGTTGTAATTTATCTCAGCCGTTGACTGAGAATTAATCTTGGCCGTTGGTTTACCAATGAGGGTAGTATAAAAGGGGGTCTAGGGGCATTTGAAGGGACATCAATCACATCACACCAACACAAGTTGGAGAGAATTTGTAGTGTTAGAAAATGAGTTTGCAGTGATAGAAAACAGTCTTCCAGTGTTAGCAAGGGCGCAGTGATATCGTTGGGGATAGCAGTGGAGGAATATCAGCAGGAGGAGTTAGGAGATTGTCTAAGTTCTGCCGGTGAGAGGAAAGGAATTTTGTATCTCTTAATTTGGTAAAGATTAATATATATTTCTCATCTGCAGTACTGGTTTTCCCTTTGGGGTTTTTCCAGGGATGATTTGTCCAAAAATATTGTGTTCTTTGTGTTGCATATTTCTTTCCATATTTTTATTGGTGAAGTTGCAGTTGTGTTATTTTTTGATATTCAGCTGTAAATTTATTTTCAGCAATTAAATAATCTTTATGAGATAGGAGATTAATAATCAGTGACTGGAATAGGAATTTTCACACATGTGAGACTGATTTTGCAATGATGCTCATTGTAACAAACTCACTAATTGTAATGACTGTAATTGATACTTATAAAAAGAGTAATGTATCCATGATATCCTTATGATATGTAATTTCACTAAAATAATGAATGAAGCTAATGATGCTATGATGATGAAAAACTAAATTAATGATGCTATGATGATGCAAAACTGAAGTGTAACCATATTAATGATATCAAACTGATTGGTACCAATCTAAACTAAGAGTATAAAGGATGATGCTTCATGAAAAATGATGCAATATGTTACAAAATAACCACATAACCATCAAATTGTTATGATGCTCACACTAATCAAAATTTTCATAAGATGAAGATGTTCTAATCCACCGTGATGCCAATATTATTACTAAACTGAACATCGGTAATTCTTATCACACTGATCAAATTGTTCACAAGATAAAGATGTTCTAATCCATCATGATGTCAATATTATTACTAAACTGAATATCAACAATTCTTATCACATTGATAAAACTAAACATCATCATCATAATATTGTCATACTGTTAGTGTGTTCGGCAACACGAACAACAAAGATGAGGAGAAAAAAAACTCCCCCTTTGTCCATCATGACAAATACACTAACCTTTCTCCCCTATTTGGAACAAGGACAAAAAATGAATATATCCAAAACCAAAAAATTGAATAGATATACCTGAAGGAGAAGAAGGCGTAGTGGGAGATTCTGCACAAGCTTACCAAACAAGATTAGTAGCACCGATTATTCAAAATGCTAAACTAATAAACCAGTTGAGCCCTGAAAACAATAGAAAGAAAGCATTGAATGATTAAAATGAGATAATACTAATTCAAAGCAAATTGTTCAGTACTTTAGTTTCTTCTCTTTTCTATGTTGGGATGTGACTAGCTAGCACTCAGTAGTGATTCTTATAGCATCTAGACTCAAAACTCTGAGAATTTGATTATAAATATTGATCACAAAAGACTTGATTAAATTGCAACATAAGTTTGATACCAAATTCTGAGATGAAATATGAGAGACAATAGGGGTTTATAAAGGAATTTTGGGTTGAACGAACGATCAAGATGAATCTGGAAAAATCAAGATCGATGGATGGGAAAATTAGAGATTGGAGAGAATTTGGGTAACTTTCCAAAATTGAAGATTTAATCCCATTTAACTCAAAAATTAGAGAGTTAAAAGATGAAGATAAGACTGAGAAGGTATTTCCCATTTTCGAAAGATAAAGTTTCCACAAAATGAAAATTAGAAGAAGGGAAAGATTCTTGATTTTTTATTTTAAGAAAATTGATTTTCCAATTTATGAGGATTTTGAATTTTGTAGAAATTGTAATTCCTCATCATTTTGATTTTCAAATTTTTGAGAATTTAGAATTTTAAATTGAACTAAAAATTCAATTTATGAGAAGAATATAAAATTAATGTGAAATTAATTCAAAATGGAGTTAATTTAAAATTGAAGTGAAATTAAATTAATTTGGGAATTAATTTAATTTAGGAAGAACTAAATTAGGTAATTTAAATAACTAAATATAAATATCAAATTATAGGACTATAGAAATTAATTTTAATTAATCATTAAAGACAAATTAATTAAGGTTAATTAATTAAATAATACTAATTATATAATTAATATTAAGAAAATGATTAAGTGATGAAAAGATTAGGGTAGAGAGGAATACATGATAATTAATTAAATAACTAAAGAATCATTAATTAATACAGGAATAATTAGTAATTTAATGTTAACTTGCAAGCATGTCCATTTTTGGGTGTCTACAGAAGGAACCAAGTTTTCCACTGAACCAACAATATGCAACATACACACCCCTACAATCTGTGACCAAAACACTGTTGGCATTAAGATCAGATTGTTTGCATAACTGGAATATGGAGAGATTATTGATATAGTTGATATTGAAGATGTTGGATTAAGTTAATAAGTTATGATGTTTGTCATTGATGTTAAATAAGAAAATTATTAACTATTGGCAAGGAGGAAGACCTATCGGCAAAGGAGGTTAGCTATCGGTGAGATGACAACTATCGGGTAAAAGGAAAACATGTCAAGGCTGACAAGAAGGAAGAAATGTAAAATGATTTAATCAGGAGATGAAGTTATGATCATTGGATCTAGGGTTAGGTTTTGATGATTAAAGTACATCTACTTAAGGAAGAAGACAAGGAGTTTGGTATCGTAACGAAGAAGAAGATAGGATATCAAAGGAACATAACAATGAAACAAAGAAGGATTGTTGCGATCATAGAAGAGGTTACCGAGCATTATAATGGTATGTTATTGTGTTACAGAACTTTATTGGATCTGATTTAGTAGATTTAGTGAAAACTATAGATCATTGTTAGTTGTTACTGTCTAATAATTGTGATAGTAAAATCCCTATCGGGTGGCCCTAATAGGTCTATTGTAAAATCCTTTAACAGAATGGCATTCATAAACAAGTGTCTAAACCCTCTAACCAGGTTACTCCTAACAAGGTAAAGACTTTAACATGTCTCTATGTAAATCCCATAACTGGGTAGCATTTAACAGTGCTTTTGTAACCCTTAACCAAGCAAGCTCTTAACTAGGCGTATTTCAGAAGAGTACAACACTTGTGAGCACCAATCTCACACCGTGGTTTTTTCCCTAACTCTATCTCCATGAGATAATTTCTGGAGTTATTGTTGGATGAATGTTTACATTGTAATATTGCATAAATGATTAATAGTTTGATAACCGATAAGACTGTTATAGGTGAAGTAAACTGTAATCAGTTAATCTTTTAGAAGAATTTGTGGGACTATTTTTTAAAGATAAATTTGGTGATTATTGATTTAGCCCCCCTCTTAGTAAATGATTCTATACCTACAAGTGGTATCAGAGCTCTGGTTCCTTGATTTGGAAAGCTTAACCGCTTAGGTCAAAGATCTCAAGATGTAAAGGAAGAAAGCACTGAAGTTTAATAAGAATGCAGATGATTTTGGAATGTGGGCAAGTAGAATGAGATTACACCTATCAGGACTTTCAGAAAATGCAACAGAATACCTTGTTAATGAATATGTTCAACCTACTAGTGCAGTTACTGAACCTAAGAAAAGAGAAAAGCTAAAATGCTAAAATGTGAGTATCTCTCTTCAATAAGTGAAGCACTAACAGATCTTGAGAGGAAAAATTCATTCTCATAACAAGGTTAGGGCCTCTTTTGATACACCATGAAGGATAGGATAATCTTGGATGAGAAATATTAGATAGTAGCGAAGAGGTAAAAAAAACTTCTCTAAAAGAGGAATTGATTCATTTCACAAACTTTGCATCTCTACTAAAATGAGAGAGAAAGGTAAGAAAATTATTAACTTTTGTTTAAGTTGTTATTTTTGATTGACCAACCCTCCTTAAAGTGTCAAACTTTAATTTTCATTATGTTATTTAGTCACGAGTTTAGGGACCCCATGTCTACAACTTTTATGATCATATATGCAAATAATAAACCATTATTAATGGTGAGTTAAATATGAGTTGCTAATTAATAAAATAATGAACAATTTCTAATATAAACTTCCTTTTGAAAATTATTAGCAAATCATTTGTTATAGATTATGAATATTAATAATATATTGTTATATTATACAACATTAACATGAACATATCATCCATGTTTGTTATAATATTTCTAGAGGTCAAAGAGCCAAAGGAGGTGATATGTATTATGGTAGACTCTTTGATGTATCACCAATGCCATCATGAGTTCTTAACTATCCTAGATGTTGTAATGATGGGCTATGGTTTCCACCTAGGGATGAGTAATTGGCCAACATTCAATGTAGGTCTAGTGAACTAGTGGATACCAATTTCTATCCTAAACTAAATTAAGTATTAAAATAATTGTAATTATAATTAAGAGGAAAAAAAATATAATCATACGTCCAATGAACTTCGTTAATTATTTAACTACCGTGTAAGAGGAAAAGTTTAGAAAGCCTAAATTTACCTTTTTTAGACTCCAAATGCAGCGAATAAAGTATATAGAAAAGTCCCCTATTTTTACTGGGTATTTGGTCCTCGTAAATAAGTACAAATTCATCATGCGATCATGACGTGATCTCAGTTTGTGCTCTCAATAATCAATACTAGATGACATTTTGTCGGGAGAGAATAATATAGAAAAGAGAGTTTCCAAGAATGTAGAATATGTGGAGGATGATATTTTGGGCACTGGCTATGGGACAGGAAATTTGCACTTGCCCATCATGAGTGTCGTTATTCCCGTCATCACTGACAACATAAAACATATTTCCTCTCACTTTCTCCATATTTATGGCAGAGTAAAAGCATGTGGTATATTACAAATTTTTAAATCTTTTTATAAATTTTTAAATCTTTATTTCAATGTAATAATTAATATTAAAGTCATATTTATATTTAAGATAATAATTGTGAGAGTTTGTATAATGTCTTAATTTGAACACAAATTTTGTTAATTAGATTTTTGAATGAGATGCATGTTTTTTTTTTCAAATATTTATAATAAGTTATATAAAATTTATTAATTTGAATGGTTTTTTTTAATATTGTTTCTTTAATTTAGACATTTGTAAACAATTTAAAAATCAATATAGAATTTATTATAAACATGAAAATGAATTAATTTTTAGTTAAATGCATATATTTATTATAATTTGTACATTTTATAAATTTAATTTAATAATATAATCCAATGCAACCTTTAAATATTGTTTTCCATAATATTGAAAAATTAAAATATTAAAATATTAACATTTAAAATTAAAATTGATTATAAAAAATTAACAAGTAAATTTATTTTTTACTTATAAATTAATATTTAAATGAACAAAACATTATAATTGCATATGGTCTAGTAAAAAAAATGGCTCTGCTATAGCGACTAAATTTTTGTCTCTACACTATCGATTCGCTGGACTCTCAACTGCATTTCTTCTTGAAAACAAAATATGCTCTGAAAGGCTCTCGACCTCCTTCGACTTTATGTTTCTCAGGTCTCAACGATAATCCACCATTCTCAAATAAGCTTAAGGAAGAATCTGGGTTCCTCTCCCCTAGGGCTCCACCTAGGGTTTTTTCACGGGTAAGACTCCTGCTAGTTTTGGAAGAACCTTGGATTCCTGCTCAATTTCAAAATTCCAAACGGGTGCGTCATAATAAGAAATATGCCTCAAACCCTCGCCCTCAAAATATTTCCTTCTCATTACCCATTAATAACAGTTTTTCATGCCTTCGACCTCTGGATATAAATCTTAATCCTAACAATCTAAAATATTCCCCTCCCCATAAATGCACTAACCCTCTGGGTTAGGGCATCCTAATGTAAATTGCAAAAACCCTCTGGGTTAGGGCATCCTGATCTCTCCATTCAACCGAGTCATTCTCCCAAACCCTCAAAAATTACATCCCCCCTCAATTGCCGTACTCCCCTCCACATCGAAGAAACCTTTCTAACATCCCTCCATAGACAAACAGGCCCACTAATCCCTCTGATGACTCTCCACCCTCTTCACTACCCATTAATGAGACCTATACCCCTCCTCACCAGAGAAGTACACCTTTCTCTTTCAGAAATCCTGTTGAGCATGCGATTCCCTTGGAGCTCACCGATGGCATTATGGAAAAAACTCAAGAGATCTGTGAATCCTATGGGATGCTCTATAGATGAAATGGTGTTGGTTCTTCTCCTAAATGCATAGCATCCTGGCTTGAACATAAGCTAAATAATAAGGTAAGTATGGTTATCCTTCCTGAGAATTTCATATGTTTGATTTGCAGCAATAAAGACCTTAAAGTAAAACTGCTTCGCGAAGGATGCCCTAGTTACAAAAACATCAGTTTTACAGTACTAGATTGGGTGCCCTTTTTCAATCCTCTTAACTTAAAAGATTTTTTATTTGAAAGATTTATTTTACTAAAAAACATGCCAGTCAAATTTTTAAATGATGAACTTCTTAGGAAAATTGGGAATCTATATGGTAAATTCATAGGGTTTGTTGATACAAAAATTTTGTATTCCAAAAAAGCGATTGTTGTTAGAATGAATTTGAATATTAAAAATCTTAAACCTGTTATCATCAAAGGTAAATCCTCTACGCACATTATCAACCAAACTATTTCTCATGCTAACCTAGATAGAGATGATCTAGATATCCCAACTGATGTTGTAGCCTCTTGGCCTATAAATAAGTGTATATCAAAATCTTCCAAACCCTACAAGCTCAAGATCACTTTCTTTGAAAATAGAGGTGGCTTTATGGTAGCCCCAATAATAGATTCTAACTAGCATGTTTCCTCCCCTGAATTGACCCATCCCCAATCTCCAAACCCCCAATAAATGCAAAACCCTGCTTGATCAACCTTCTTCACCTATTGAGCTCACTCCCCCCTTTGTTGTTTCACATATTGATCTAGAACATAAGCTCTCTGCTTGCCCTAATATTCCTCCCACTCCTTTGGATAGTTCCTCTCATCCAGAAAAAATTATTCAAGCACCTATAAGAGGAATTCCTATTAATTCTGAACTCCTAGTGTCCAAAATGATCTTTCAACCAATCTGCTATATCTCTACTGAATCTATGGGTTTCGAAGAACATTCAAATCAGATCCTGCAGGATCCAACCCTGAATAATGTTTTCCTAGATTTGGATTCCTCCGAAAAGGAAAATATTTGTGAAGATGTTGATACCATAGCCAATTACATGGGGGAATCCCTAACAAATGAATTGATGGCTCATTTTTTGGATGAGATCTGCGATCAAGAGGAACTGAACCTTTAGCGTAAGCTCCTCATTAAAGGGATAACTTCTAAAGAACCTAAGGAAGAGGCATTTGAAGAATGGTTAGTAAATCTAGAAAACTGGGAAAACTCAAATTCAGAATCTCTTGGTACTTATGTTATCAAAGACAGTCGATGCTCCCCTGATTGTACTAAAACCCCTAAAAAGAGAGGAAGAAAACCAAATTTTGATCTTAGAATGTTGGCTAGTGAAGCAATAGGACAAATTAAAATTACATCGCTTCTAAATGCAGGGAAGGGGAAGTGCCTTCCCAAGCAGCCATGAATACCCTTACTTGGAATGTTAGTTTCTTGAATGCCCCTAACAAGCAACAAATTATTCTTTGTTGCATTAAAAACTCTAAACCAGATATAATTTTAATTCAGGAAACAAAAATGGATAAAATAGAGATACAAAATTTTAAAAAAAGACTAGGATTTAGAGATCTGGAGTACTCCCCTGCTATTGGGGCCTCTGGGGGTTTAGAAATTATTTGGGATCCTCGAGGCCTCTCCATTAACATTTTAGAAAGAAGAAATTATTGGATGTGTGCAAAAGTTAAGAGTTTAAGGAACAATATGACATTTAATATCTTAAATGTTTATGGCCCTACCCAAAACAGAGATAAAATAATGGTATGGAATGAAATTGAGGCCTTCCTTAGTTTTCTTCCAAATGATTTATGTCTCATTGGAGGAGACTTCAATGTAATCATTAAAACCACTGACAAGAAGGGTGGCAATAGCATTCTACCGAGGGCTGCCTATGATTTCATTAACTGGAAAGAAAGATTATCTCTCCTAGAAATTCCCACCGAGGAGAACTCCTTCACCTAGAACATTAGGAGGCAAGGTTTTTGAAATATCACAGAAAAATTAGACAGATTCTTCCTTAAAGGAAGCCTTTCCAACTCCAACATACCTTTGTAGCTAATATCCTTCCTATATCTGGTTTTGATCACTTCCTGGTACAACTGAGTATCCTTATGGAATCTAAACCTAAGAAATGTCCCTTTAAATTTGAACAAGCGTGGCTCTGAGATCCTAACATTATGAATCTAATTGAACAATGGTGGAAGGAACCTATTCTGAAAGGCTCAAAATTGTTTATTGTAGCTAACAAACTGAAATTCATTAAACGTAAATTCCTAGAATGGAACTCTAATACTTTTGGTAACATCTTTAAAACCAAATTACATATTGAAGAAGATCTGAAGGTGTTAAAATCTCAGGTTATTCAGTCAGGTATGGATGAGGAGCTCTACCTAAAACAAAAAGCACTCCTTCTTGATTATAAGGATATACTAGCTGAAGAAGAAATATTCTGGAAACATAAATCTCAGGAATCTTGGCTAGTGGTTGGTGATAGAAATACAAAATTCTTTCATAACAACACCAAAAAGAGAAGATGTATTAACATAATATCTAGTATAAAGGACACATTTGTAAATAAGATCAAGGATCCCAAACTTATTGCAAGCGAAATTGTCTATTACTTTAATAATATCCTTAATAACTTTGAGAGCTCCAACCTGAATAAACAAACAAAATTACTTAATAATATCCCTAAAGTCTTAACCAAATGACATAACAAAATGATGACTAAAAAATTTACAATAGAGGAGATCAAAACAACTCTTTTTCAAATGAATTTGGATAAATCCCCCAGTCTAGATGGATTCTTAGCTATTTTCTTTCAGAAATGCTGGAATTTCATTGGGAAAGAGATCATGGATGCCTTGGAAGGACTCAAAAACTCAGGCCAAATACTTAGAGAAGTCAATAATACCTTCATTTCTCTCATCCCAAAGAAAGATAAACCTGAGTGTCCTAGTGACTATAAACCAATTTCTCTCTACAATACGTTATACAAATTACTAACCAAGACTCTATCCCTTAGACTTCAGAAACTTCTCCCTCTAATCATCAGTGAGGAACAAACTAGCTTTGTCCCAGGTCGATCCATATTTGATGGTGTCATCATTGCTTATGAAGCCATTCACTCTCTCCAAAGTAGCAAGAATCCTAGCATGCTTATTAAGCTAGATATTCAAAAGGCTTATGATAAGGTAGATTGGAGATTCCTCTGCAAATGTCTAGAGGCTTTTAGGTTCACTAAGAGCTGGCTCAACCTAATCTTTGATTGCATCTCCACACCAATGATCTCGATCCTAATTAATGGGACTCTTGAAGGATTTTTCAACATTTATAGAGGGTTGAGGTAGGGTGACCCAATTTCCCCCTTTTTATTTATCATCTTAGCTGAAACCTTAGGATGTACTATTTCCAAGGAGAAGGAATTGGGTTCTCTAAAGGGTATAGCTATAACAAGAGACCTAGAACCTACTACCCACCAACAATTTATAGATGATACAATGTTGTATGGAGAAAGAAATAGATCTGAGGCAAGAGCCTTTGTGAGAATCCTGGAGACTTACTCCCTAGCCTCTGGTCAAGAAATCAACGAGAATAAATTTGAGGTTTTTTTCTTTAACACAAACAACTCATTGGAAGCAGACATATGATGTATTCTTAATTTTAAAATGGGTGTGCTTTCCTATAAATACTTGGGCCTTCCTTTAGAGAAAGGCAATAGATCTTCAACATTATGGAATCTCACAATTGACAAAATTAAGAATAAAATGTTGACATGGAAAGGCAGATGGCTTTCCTCAACTGGGAGAGCTACTATGGTCTGATCTGTGCTGGCAGCTATGCCTACTTACCAACTATCCTACATTCAACTCCCTATAAACAAACAAAATGAATTAAACAAGCACCTCAGGACCTTTTTCTAGCAAGGCAGTGGAGAAAAAAATAAGATCCCCCTGATCTCCTGGGATAAAGTTTGCACCCCTAAGGATGCGGGTGGTGCTAGCTTGAAAAAAATTTTAGACCAAGGGAAATCCTTGGGAGCCAAGCTCATCTGGAGAATGTATAGGAACCCTCTAAATGGGCCAAGATTCTGAACTCAAAATATTTATGTGATAACTCCCCTATAAACATTTTTAGAGAGAATAATCCCCCAAAGGGCTCTAGGATCTGGAACTTTATGTTGGAATGTCTTCACATCATTATGAATAAGCTAAGTTGGAATCTATGAAATGGCGAAGATACCCTCTTTTGGTCAGACTCTTGGGAAGGATATAACATTTTGGAAAAATAATTAAACAATCCAAATCTCAAAAAATGCCTTGAAACAAGGATGGGCTCCCATTTCAAAGACTACACCTCCTTCAACGGGGAAGTGTGGACATGGAAATCATTTAAGGAGATAGGTATTTCACCAGAAGAGGACAAGCTTCTTACAGATATTCTCAAGAAAAGGAAATTTTTTCTTAATAACAATATGGATAGGCTGGTTTGGGATGGCTCAAAAAATGGGGAATACAACACAAGAGAGGGATATAACCTCATTAACAGACTTCATAAAAGACCTAAAACTGATATCCCTATTAACCTTTGTTGGAACAAAAACTATCTCCCTAAAGCTGGCCTTTGCTCATGACTGGCCCTTAACTATAAACTCCTCACAGAAGATAGATTCAAAAAAACGGGATTCTCAAGACCTACTAGATGCCCTCTTTGTGAAAGACATGAAGAAGACATTGACCATTTATTCCTTAACTGCCCTTTTTCTAACCATTGTTGGAGATGGCTCTCAAATAACTTAGGATGGCTTTCTGCCTTCCCTAATTCCCTCTTGACAATGCTTCAAGGTTTGCCTGCCATTTAAAAAGGGAGTATTTATGCAAATTTATGGATTGTGGCCCCCTCAATTCTCATTTGGGAAATCTTGAAAGAGAGAAATAGGAGAATTTTTAAGGAAGAGAAATCAGATCAAAAGAAAATTATTAACAAAATCGAAGCTACCATCATTGAAACCATCAACTCTAAAATTGCCAACTCCCAGAAGGTAGATCTCTCCATGAGTCATTGGGATGAAAAGATGCATGGTAATTGGATTGGTCTTTCCCTACCACCATTCATTGGTGTTGGTAACCCCGAGAAGGAACTAAAATGCAAGGAGTGTAAATGGTCTTTACCATTAGAAGGCTGGTTTAAACCTAACTTTGATGGAGCATCCTGGGGCAACCCTGGTAACGCGGGAATTGGACGTAGTATTCATGACTACATGGGATTATAAAAGGCTTCTTTAGCTGCCCACATTGGATTTGAGACTAACAATTGGGCTGAAATTATGACTCTAGTTAGAGGTCTCCAATTATGCAAAAACTTAGGAATTGAAAATTTAGAAATTGAGGGGGATTCTGCAATTGTTAATAATGCCTTAAGAAAAGGAAGTACACCAAACTAGAAACTTAATTCCCTCCTCTCGTAGGCCCTAACCTTATGTCATTCATTCAAAAAGATAACTATGAACCACATTTACCGAGAAGGAAATGGAAGAGCAAATCAACTGGCCAACTTAGGTGTAGATGACATCTCCCCATCTTAAAGCTATCCCCTCATGAATTGTCCTAGGTCAACTTAAACACTCCTCCCACTCTAATCTGCGTTCGATCTCAGAAATTTGGTCACCTTAAGAGTTTTATATGTATAAAGATATGTAGGTGTGTGGGTACTTATGTACACAGATAGGATTGTATGTATGTATGTATGTACAAAAGAAATTTTGTACATATGTATATTGGTATGTATGTAGGTAGGTATGCATGCATTTTCATATATTTATACATATATTGATTTCCTCCCTTCTCCTCATCCAAACACTGGCTCCTAAATTTTCACCTGCTTCAATCCATAGGAACATATAATGCTTACACACACGATTTCTTCTCCTTTTTTCATATATTCATATTTATTTTATATACTTTTATATATATTAATATATACACACACACATATATATTTTTAATACAAATATATTGGCATATATCCACATTCTCACCTAAACATATAAATACTGTGACATAATTATTAAATATATATATATATACTCTGTTGAGTCATATATAGGTTTCCATATTTATTCTAACTTATTATATTCGCAGATCTCTATATACTTATAGACTTGGACATACTCATAGATTTATATATATATATATATCTATATATATATATATATATATATATATATATATCTATAAACATGTATATATAAATTTATAGATACAAACTTATAATCCTCATTCCTGCTTTCCAGAGATGGGCACACGATTCATTTGCAGATTAATTATTCATTTTGAATTATATCCCTTACGAATAGTATAAGTCCTGATGTACTAACTCATATTAATATTTCATTCATTCTCTTGCCACCAATATGCTTTTACTCTTATAAACATAATTTTATAAAATATACTCACTTATAATTATATATTATATTTCTTTGCACTTTTGATATATAGATACAATTAAAATATATACATTATGTATATGTATTTTTAATTATATTTATATATATCCCCCCCTTTTTTTCTTTATAAATAGATACATATATACAAGTGTATAATTTATATACTTACTCTTATATATATATATATATATATATATATATATATATATATATATACACACACACACACACACACACACACACACACACACATATTCTCTCCAGCTACACTTATATACTTATAACCATTCTCTTATAAATATTTAAACTATCATACCATCTTTCATAATTATTAAAATATCAATTATATTTAATCTTATCCTAATAATAAATACTATTGCCCGTTTCCTCTCCTTTGCCTTGACCTAGGGCACAGGGTAAAGTTTAGAAGCAACTTATCCCTTTGGTTAAAAATGCCTACTCTTCTGGAAAAAATAGACTATTAATATAAACTTATCTCCCAGATCCGCACTTAACATCATATGATCCTCATTGATCTGCATATCAATTAGAGGTACGAACATCACATCATAGTACTTGCTATAGATAAATGGAAGCCCACCTGCTGCCTTGCGCAATAAGACTCAACCTCTTCTGGCATATGAGATGAGTTAATCATGTAATATAGTTAACTTCATTTATTTCACCGTCTCACATACCAATGAAAATTATATTTAGGGTTTTTCCTACCCAAATAGCATTCATAAATCTCTTTGATACTGGGAATAGCTACAACGTTCATTATTCTTAGAAAATTGGTTCTGAATAGAAGTAGGATGGAGACCAATATCAAACTCATCAACATGGAGGATAAGTACCTCCGAACCTTAAGAGGTCCTATCAAACCAGAAAGGTGGGATAAACTGCTCAATACAGACGATCTAGACAAAAGGGTCATGGAACAAATCATGGGTGAGGATTCCTTCAACTACAATTATGTTCATAGAGTCAATTGTGACATTGTGGGAACCTTTGCTGCAATCCTCCTCACTTTTAAAGTCCCTAAAGGTGGTGTTATCTCCGCATGCATTCAACTCTTCAAAAATAAATACTGTAATGGTATTTTTTTGGCCATTAATAGTGTCAATAATGAATTAATGATACCCTTTCTGGATGACTATATGGAAAAACCTATGGGTTCTTTGGTTAACCGAGTCCATTGCATCAAAAGTCTAATTCTGGTCTTTAAAGATAAGAATATCTTAAATAATATATTGGGCATAATAAGACAGAATGTGGACTTCCTCTTGAAATGGCTCATGGTAACACCGTGTGATGATGTTAAATGGGTTAAAGAGTATCTGGATGCTGAGGGTTTTAAGTTTGAAACCGACTTTGGCTCCATGACACTAGAGGACATTTAGATGTTTCCGCCAGCTATTCTCAGGAAGTCGACTAAAGGGTTCAAATCCATTCAAGGAAAAATGAGATTTGGCACGAGCCATGAAGACTCTGATGAGGATGAAGAAGAATTGGTCTTTCACACCCCTATGAGAAGGAAATTATAGCTTTCCAGTTCTAAAATTTATGAACAATGCCCTTTTTGTAACTTATACTGCTATATTTTCCATATTCGCTAGAACTTTGGATGCTCTTTTGTTACTATCAGCATTAACTATCGACATAATTATTATAAGTTCTCCTACAGTAGATTAAAGTTAACTAATGCTAGTCAGCTAAAATGGGGTTTGTGGTTCAAAGCAGTAGCTCAGTCCTTTTCAATTATACTCTCAATTTAATCATCAAGTTAAGCAACTTCTAGATTCTCAATGTTCTCAGGCCTCTGTTTCAGAAATTTATACGGATATACACATCTTGGCTTATATACTTACATACATGTATATATATATCTATATATATATGTGTGTGTGTATATACATATAAATATATATATACACACATATATATACATATACATATATATACACACACACACACACACACACACACACACACACACACATACACACACATATATATATATATATATATAAGAGTATGTTGTCACAAATATGTAGGTTCTTTATTACTCTTATTTTTGTGTCCTTTCTGAAATTTTTTGGAAATTAAAACATTTTAAAAAGAGAATGATATGAAGGTTCTCTATTACTCTTACCTTTGTCTCCTTTCTAAAATTTTCTAGAAGCTAGAATATTCAAAAATAAAATAGTTCATATTTCTGCTATCTAACACTAATTTTGTATGAGTAATCCCTATTAGAGACCAGTACTTATCCTAAGGAGGTCATCTCAGAAACATTGATGCCTAGATGCTTTGTAGCTTAGCAAAAAATTAATAGCTCTACCCTCTCTCTGAGTTTTTCACTCATACACACACATTTATAAACATAAAAATATATAGGAATATTTTCTTTTATTTTCTTTTTTTTTAGGAATTTATTTTTTCGCACACCTAGATTTCTACCCTCCTTTTGAACTATCAATCATCAACCGATGTTTTAGTTCATCTCCTCTTATCTGTTCATATACTCCCCGCCTATCCCTTTACATTTAAGCTCTTAAATATCCTTTTGTGGTAAAGTGCTTCCTTGGTCACTGGAATATGACAATGCCCATCAAACTCTGGGGACCTAGAATTCAAATTTCTTTTGACACCCTCATATCTAGGTCAAGGATCAAGAGTTTATTTCTCTCTTCTCACCTTCTAGTTGTCAGGGAAGTTCTGAGAATCATGGGTAAAGAATGCATATACAACCTTGATAAGTATAGAGTTAACTCGAACATACCTACTTTATTCATCACCTCTGCCCTCCAAGCGGGTACAGACAAAGTACCTCTGGGGATTCTCTACATAAGATTGTTCAAAAATACCTATCTAGGAGACTTGGATAAAGTTCTGGCCAATATTTGGGCAGATCTGACCATACCCAAACTGTGTTTCTATGATTTATCTTTGGTATGTGGAAGACCTGTCCCCGCTTTCCCGGTTCTGGAAGTGGACGACTTAGAGCTTCTTGTTACCTAGGCCCCAACTATAAGGAGAAATCTCAAATTTCTGTATTGCTTCTTCCATGTGAAACTTCCGGATATAGTAGATTGGATCGATGCATTCATCTTGGAAGACCAAGTGTGGATTTGGGAGTCTGATTCAGAACTAAGCATCAATATTGATATACCCTATCCAAGGAGATATCACAATGTAGAAGAGGATGCCTCTCTCTGAATGAGGGATAATCCTTGGGAATTTTCACACACATTTTTGTTTGTTTCCTTTCCTAAATTTAATAATTTAGAACCTCTGATTCTTGATTATCACAATTGTTCCTTCCATTTACCTTAATGTTATGTTATCTAGCTATTCTAGGTTGTATACTAAAAACTTTTTACTTATATTTTTCTGAGATTTTTTCTGCTTCATAGTTAATGTTGAAATTCACCTCATCCAACTGCTAGCTAAAAAGAACATTCTCTACACTGTCTACAATTTACCACTTCTGTGCATCTGTCCATTTCTCCCTTCAAATAAGGGTTTCTTTAATTCTCCTCTCTAGTGCAGTCTCTGACCCTGCTCCTCTCATGAGATATATTTCCTCTCATTGCAACCTTGTAGGCTTATCCCTTTCTTAGTCAATAGAATCACCTATCATCAATGCAACCTAGGGTCATTGTTCCACCTGTGTCCTCCTAACTCCTGATAGATGCATAGAAATCATGCAAATAGTCTAAAGGCTTTCTGCTTCAGGTATGGGTTTTCTCCCAGGATGGGGCTCCCAGAGGTTTCTACTAAACTAAATTTGCATGAGGAAATATATGTTATTTATGTTTTTCATATCTATGGCATGGATATCTTCATCAGCAGACTGTAATTTCTATATATATCTCTATAGATATATATACTTATATATATAATATATGTGTGTGTGTATCTTTTTCAGATATATTGACTTGTATACTGATATATATATATATATATATATATATATATATATAGATATATATATATATATATAAACATATAAAATTATATGTTTATATATATAGACATACATTTATAAATAAATATACTTTATACAAGTTTGGTCGTAGAGATAAAGTTGTTCTACATTACTCTAATTTTCACTAATAGTAGGTTTTCGATAGACATACTCCCATATAAACTCTCTGATGTTTAACTACCTGTCATTCATTTATTGAAACATATTTTGTTTATCTTTCGTTTAAAGTTGTGCCCTCTAAAGCAAGGACTTAATATAGAAATTCATAGTAAAGAAATATAGAAATTCATAGTATACAAGATAGAGTGATAAAGATGAAACAAGGTAAAAGGGATCACTACTCCAGGCATTTCCAGGGTAAAGAGATGATACAAATAAAAGATATAGTATGTATAGAGGGACTTAATACAAGTTCTCTTTTAAACATATTACTTTTGATTAGAAAGTAATATACTAACCAACTTTCAACAAGCATTAGATATGTGTTCCTCTAGTATGTTTGGGTGTGCAGGAAAATGCATTGGATATCAAGTACTCGAACGGGAGATAAAGAATCAAAGGTCTATATTCAACATTCTAAGTCTGGAATCTATAAAATGATCTTGATCTTATCTTATATATAATCCTTGAAAAATGCTTCTAATTTTAAATATTTAGAAGTTTTTCTCTGCTATCTGAAGCCATGTAAATAAAGGAGTTCCTTTATATTGCTCTATTTTTGGAGGGTATGCCCTCATCATTATTTTATGTAATGCGTATTCTGGACCTATGGTCCTAGGCAAGACTGGAGGTTTTCTTCTCCATTCTTTCCTACCAGTGCCCAAAGAGAATGGAGTTACTTGTAAAAAAAAATTTGATTAATTAATAAAATTATGGGCCTCGGCCTTTTACCGATCAATTTTTTTTTTAAATTAAATGAATAATTTTTTTAATAAAGAGAAATTGTTATAAGGAGAGCAATTGTAGTAATAAGTGGTGGGGGAGGGGGGGGGAGAATTAACTCATAGAGTTGAATCTCACATTTTTTAAAATCGCTTCTATTAATTCAATTCATTAATGACATTATAAACAAAGCTCTTCTATTATTTTCTTCTAGACAATCCTATATAATTTCTATCTTAAAATCCTATATACTATATAATTTATGAATGTTAGTAAAAATATTTATTTATGAATTGGCCAACTAAAGAGTCAAATGCCTTTAGATTTATAATGATAAATCAAAAGAATAAAGTATCTTTAGTTTTATTATTATATTGAAGTTATATTGTGATAGATATAATCAATTATTTTATTTATTTTTATGTTGTAGATGAGTGTTTGACTTTAATAAATTCTCTATTTATCTATATATAATTGAGGATATAGAGAGTTTTACAATTTTGACATTTATTATATTAAACTAATGAGCATGCACTCCATATAATGTAAATGATGGAAAATCAAAGTAACAAAATAATGAAATCTACCGACTAGAATAACATTAGTGAAATTATAAACATTTTATTTTTTTGTTCACCATTATAAAAGTAAAGATATTTGACTCTTTTAGTTTACCATATAGATTTTAGGATACAAAATAATAGAACAACTTTGTTCTCAGTCATTAATGAATTGAATTAGTAGAAAAAATGTAAAAAAGTCAGTTAATTCTCTTCCCCGCCACTTATTACTACAATTCATCTCCTTATTACATTTTCTCTTTTTACTTCTTAATTTTTTATAATGAATTTTAATTTAAAATACTAATATTTCAAATAATATTTAAAGATTGCATTAGATTATATTATTAAGTTTTTGATTAATATAAAAACATTCTTTGAAGGGAATCGTAACCCTTTACAACAATAGAAAAAGATGGGAAATAGAAGCGCAGTCCAAAAAGAGACCACTGGGGGACAAAGAGAGAGACATTATAGAACCCCCCACAGACTACCAACAAAAATACTAGTAGCCCCAAACCAACACAACAACAACAGCAAAAAAAGAAGAAACACTAAAGCTCTACTCAAAACCTAGAAAAATATAACCTTATTAATATTTTAAATATTAGTTTTAAAATTAAAATATTATTTGAAACATTATTAACCTTTACTTATTAATTATTACATTGAAATGTTAATTCAATAATGAAGAAATTAAAAAAATATAAACTAATTATAAATATTTAAAAATTTGTAATATACTGCATGCTTTTACTTTGCCCACTAATTTTTTGTGCTAAATATGAAGACTGTCAGTTATCAGAGGGTAATTATAGAGACTAACAATTGTCAGAAGAAATATGTTATGATTTGTTTTTGTTTTCTTTTACATCACAAGGCTAACAGAAGTAATGACACTGGCGATGGGGCAGGTGCAAATTTCCTACCCCATAGCCAGTGCCTTCATCACATACCCACAATCAAAGAATAGTGACTGCCACAATTGACCAAATTAGATAAAATTATTTTATCAATTTGTGATTTTTTTTAAAGAATATAAGTTCATCATTCATGGTTAAGATTCACAAAAGAAGATCAAGAATGTAAAGGAATATGCAAATTGCTTAAGGCTGTGGGCTTTTTTGGTCCCTTGGACTGTTTGGTCTCATAGACATCATTAAAATCATTCATTCATGGTTAAACTAGCCCTTGTTGATCTACATGGTAAATTTTATGAGTGAGATTCCCTCTTCTCCTCCTGCCATGCTTTAGTTATCTAGTAGTTTTTTTCATTTTTTATGTTATTTAGTTTTAGGCTAATACATTGCACGAACATGTTTATGAGAGATCATTTAGCAAATTTTTTCATGTTTTATGTTATCTTGCTTTGGGCTAATGCACTATATGAACTTTTTTTTATGATGAGCATCCAGAGATCGTTCAGTAATTTTTTCATGTTTTATATTATCTTGCTTTGGGCTAATGCACTGTATAAACTTTTTTGCCAATGTCTATCGAGAGATTAAAAAAAACACCCTTGTACTTTTCCCTCACAAGCCCATTGTTGTTTTTGAAGCCCCTAACTCGCACGCCATGCATGCCAACATTTTTTATGTTGCTGGCCCCAATAAGAAGAAGTGTATATGCCACCCTTGTGCCCTCAAGATTGCATCTAGGCTAGATAATTACCTTTTAAAACAAATATGAATATAAAAATTTAATATAAAGAACATTTACATTAAATTTTTTATATTATTTTGTAAGCTATTTTGTATATATAAATTAAGCAAAATTATTTATACATTTTATAAATGACTCTAATTGTGAAATTTCTATATTTATATTATTTTTTAATTTATTTTTTTGTTTATTTTAAGGGGTTTGTTTTAATATATAAAACAATAGATTATTTTTGGGTAAAGTTTGCGCTTTTGCTACGTGTTTGTAAGGAAGTAGCGAAACAACTTCCTACACTAACCTTGAGGGGAGGATAATGTAAAACATTTGTCGGATCTTTACAATGGTTATAGAAACTTAACATAAATAACATGTATACCGCAACATAATGATTTATGTGGGAAAAACCCTTTCAAGAGAAAAAACCCACACTCCAAAAGCTGCCCAATATATTATTAAAAACTTAATAACAAATTACAATATAATTGCAAAGCAAGCTTCTCGCATGAGTATCACCAAGCAGAGACTCAAAAGTAACTAAATAGCTATAAGACTCTTACACACACCTTCTATCTCAGGCACCAAATCTCTAGGAGATACAATACATGAAATCGTCAAATGGTATTACAAAACCATGGGCTAAATACCACTTATAAAGTGATGTCCATCTTACCTCTAATAAAATATGCTCCATGATGAATAAAAATACACACCAACACACGTAACTCCCTTTTACAAATCATTTATGTGCTCAACATGTTTTTATATAATTCCTATTTTA
This sequence comes from Thuja plicata, assembly GCA_018584345.1. Classification (NCBI taxonomy): domain Eukaryota; kingdom Viridiplantae; phylum Streptophyta; class Pinopsida; order Cupressales; family Cupressaceae; genus Thuja; species Thuja plicata. Next base: position 3,307,861 of record MU227120.1, on the reverse strand, counting down.
GGAGACCCAACTTGTAGAAGGCACAACTTTTGAACTAGATATCTGATTGACAAACCATTTGAAGTGTTAGAAAGCTTGTGACATGTTGTATCACCTTATAGTTGGTTATATTGATTACACATATTTTAAGGTCATTTTGGAGCTTCTAAAGCCTTCAAAATTGAATTCATAAAATTTCTTTGACAACTTAAAAAAAACTTTAATATCTTAAAAAATGCAAATGATCTTGCAATAAAAATTTATCGACATGCTTATCTAGCCTATTTGAAGCTTTTAGGAAGATTTAGGTAAAATCCATGCTCAAATGAAAAATTACTATTAATAATAATAGTATATAAATGCAAGATTGAAACACATTTTCCTAATATTCTCCCATTTAATGAACACCTTGCATGAGAAAAGGGAGTATTTACACCATAATTTAATTGATAGGGGCCACAAGGCCCATAGAATTTGAACAACATTTGAACTTCTCTATGCTCACAACTTTAGTTAACGAATTTACAACATTCATCAAAGTCTTTAACTTTACCAGCTTCACCTTGCCATCCTTGACCATATCTCTAACAAATGATACAACATCAATGTACTTGATCCTAGCATGAAAGTATGGTTCTTCATTAGGCAGATCACACTCTAACTGTCATAATAAATTGTTATTGATCCTTTCTTTATTCTAATATATGAACACTTTTTCTTAATTCAATTAACTTCTTTACAAGTGTGAGTAGCTACCATATACATAGCTTCAGTAATGGAGAAAACAACCATAGCCTTTCACTTACTTTTCCAACTAATCGCATAACCAAATAGTGTAGACACATAAGAACTAGTGGATCTTCTGCTATCAATATCACCTACCCAATCTAAATCCACATAAACACAAATATCAAGGAAAATTTCATCTTCTATCATATTACTATGATAACAAAAATAATACTATGAGGTAACCTTCAAATATATAAAGACTTTAATTGCATCTCATTGAACATTTTCAGGATTAGACATATCGGTACCAATTGATGTTGGCTGATCCACCAACATATTGAATGCTTCCTAGTTGGTTTGTAATTCTTTTTCCCTCCTCCATTCTCAAGGAATAAATTTTATTTCTCAAGAAAATATTATTTACTAAAGATTTGGCTTGATAAATCTCACCAAGCTCCTTTTATAGCTTCTTTGCAGAGGACTCTTCATGGACATTGATTAAAGAAGATTCTGAAAGGCACATTCTGATTAAGACCCTTGGATTTATACTCCATAACAACATATGTAGTATCCTCGTTTGGATTTGTAGGTGTTATGACAGTCTCATCAACAACATCACATAGATCTCAATCTATTAACAAATCCTCCATCTTTAGCTTTCACATTTCAAAATTATTTCCAAAAAAATTATCCACCTCTATTCGAATTGATGAGCTTGCCATATAAAAATTTCTACAACAAGATCACAAAGTATATTCTATACAAGATACTACTCAAATTTAGATGAGTTCAAAAACACCCAACCACCTGCAACTAAAACCAAAGGTGATTAGGCTCTGATACCAGTTGTAAGAAAGTTAAGTTGAGGAACAACTTCCTACACTAACTTGGAAGGAACGATACTATTAAAAAATCTGAGATCTTTACAAAATGTACATAAACAACATACCACAAGACAATGATTTATGTGGGGAAAACCCTTTCAAGATTAAAAAAACCCCACTCCAAAATATGCCCCATATATTATTTAGATATTAATAATATATTATAATATACTTGCAAATCACGCTTCTCAGAGGAGTATCACCTACTAGAGATTTGTAGGTAACTAAATAACTATACGACTCTTACACACACACCTAATATATAGGAGATACAATACATGAAACCATCAAATGATATTACAAAACCCTGGGCTAAAAATCACCTATAAAGTGGCGGCCATCATATCTCCAATCAAAGATGCCCTATGATGTGTCAAAATACACACTATCATGTGTAATTCCCTTTTAAATCTCATTTATGTTTTCAACACATTTTTACACTTTTTATTTTAAGAGACCCAACTTTCGGAGGCCATAACTTTTGAACCGGGTGTAGGATTGATGAACCATTTTAAGCGCTAGAAAGTCCACGACATGCTCTTTCACCTTGTGACCACTACATTATTTACACACATTTTCAAGCCATTTTAGAGCCTCTAAAGCCTTCAATATTGATTTTATAAATTTCTTTAGCAGCTTCAAAAATAGAAACTTTAATATCTTAAAAAAATAAAGATGATCTTACAACAAAAATTAACTTGCATGCTTATCTAGCCTATCCAAATGTTTTGGGAAGGTTAGGGAAAAATTGTGGTCAATGAAAACTTACTATAAATAGTAACTATATATAAATGAAAGTTTGAGACACATTTTCTAACACATACTCAACTTTAGTAGTGGAAAAAGTAATCACACCCTGTCACTTAATCATCCAATAGATTGTGACACAAAATAATGTAAACATATAAGCACTACTGGGTCTTCTTCTATCAATATCACCTACGCAATTTGAATCCATATAACTATGACTATCAAGGGAAATTTTATCTCCTATCATATTACCATGATAACATAAAGAATAGTTTAAGGTACCATATCATATTACATATGGTTAGTATTTATAGTTGTATGCACCCTAAAATGGTCGCCTAGACTTTGGGCCCCATTTTATCATTTTATTAATTTCCTGAATCAATGCTTTGCAATATTTTTAATTCAAATCAATTTCCTTGATTAAATTGTAATTAATTCAATTATTTCAATATTTCCTAAGGTTTGATCATTTTTTATCTAATTAAAAGATTTAATTTTCTTTTTAATTAAATAAAATTTATCTTATTTAATTAAAAGATTTAATCTCCCTTTTAATTGAATAAAATTTATCTTATTTAATTCAAGTAAATTTCTCCCTTTTAATTAAATAAAATTCCTCTTATTTAATTAAATTCAATTTCCCCCATTTGATTAAATAAAATTCTTCTAATTTATTTAATTATCAAGAAAACCCCTCTTTTAATTAAATAAATAAAAATCCCCACTTAAAGAACTTTAATTGATGAAAAAGGAAATAAATTAAATAAAAATCTCTTTCTCTTCACATCCTCCTAAGTGGTGGGATTTTTGCCTCTTAATCATAGCCTTTGATTTTTGCCTCTTAATCTCAACCGTTCACTTTCCTTTAAAAGGAGACTTCTCCTTCTCATTCTCATTCATATCATCTTTTTTCATAGTATTGTTATGACGCAGGTTTGGAGAGCAATTTTGGAAGAGAATTTGAGCACTCAAGCTTGGACATTGCAACTTCTCTCTTCTTGTCTTCTTCTTGCATCCATGGCTACTCATATAGATTAGATTCATATTAGATTAGCTTGCATATTTCCTTTCATAGGTTAATCTTGCATTGTTATCATTTAGATTAATTTCCTTTCATGCATTGCAATCATATAGAGTAGATCTCATTTTCATGCATTGAATCTCTCATTTCATGGTGTACTTGCATAGGCACTAACTAGGTCAATCCAAGGGCCTCCATTACACACCTTTGCACTCCATGACTAGAGAGCTATGAGTCAATATTTGAGGCCTCATTCTTGAGCAACCTTGGATGGAATGATTCAGTGTGACACATTTCCATCACACATTCTTGGCGCCCACCGTGGGGCATGATGCTCCTGATTTTCCTTCATTTTATCAGATTTTCTAATCTTTACATGGTTATTTTATTGAAGTTTTTCAAGCCTAACCCTTGTGTAGATTTGCTTGGAGATGAAAACCCTAGATTTTCAAAGAATTGATTATATCTCCCAAATGGGTTGGATTTTTAGTCTAAAATTGTTTTTATAGATTAGTGACATATCAAAGAAGTCCCAGTAAAAAATTTAGAATTTTTTGAGGTATTTAGAATTTTTTATAAATTTTTCTTTGTTTTTAATAAAACCTTAATTTTTGGCGCAAATTAGCTATATTTTTGAAATTTTTTACATTTTTGGAAAGGTATTTAAATTCTATAGGGGGTCCATTCTTTGATTTTTAAATTTGGATGCAATATCATAGCTCATTTGGTCAATTTATAAAAATTGGTCTATTATGAGAAAATGGCTCCCTAGGGCACAACTGAAAAGACCTTTTTAAAATTCTAACATTTTTGGAAATCTCTCTATTTTTAAATAGGGGTCTCTTTTCTATATTTAGGGTTTCTGATCCAAATTCATGGCATATAAGTCCAATCTTGCTGACTAGGTCAAAAATCAAAATTAAAAAAAAGGCACTTAATGATTAGCTTGCACTTATTTTTCACATGGTTCAATGCATGATGTGAGTTGACATTTGGATTATTTTCTGGTTATTATTGCTCCTAACAATTTATTTTCAGATCTAACCCTAGAATTTATATAAGTTGAATATATATTGCATATCTTGTTTGCTTGTCTTGCTTGTTGGAGAGTTCGTGGGGATTGCTTGGACTTGCGTGGATAAACAACAAAACGCTCGTGTTGATTTGGATCTGAGGTATTTTATTGCATCTCTATAACATTTGGATTTTATAAATAAAATGAACATCTCATGCGTCTAGCTTGAGTGTTTCTTGCTTTCACAGATCACATTTCCAATTGGTGCTCTTAAAATGGACCTAGATTTGCTTTCTTGCATATATGTTTCACATAGTAATTAGGCCCTATGAATACTATTTGTGGTTTCGTTTGTTATTGTGTGAATCTTGAATGAGGTGATTTCAAATTAGTGGGTCAATTAATCTTGTTTGCTATGTTTTTGTGAGGTGAAGAGGCTAGAGGATTATGCTCTTTTCCCTTTTAGGAGAATCAGAAACTTGGAACCCTTGAATTCGAACTAAGTCCCCATGTGGTTAATATTGTGAGTCTTCCTTGTTAGAGAGGGTTAACCGTAGTGGACATTCCCTTTATTGGGTCAACCACATGGATGGAACCTCAAGCGATAATAGCCATTTTTTCCATGGTAGTGACAACCGCTATATAAAAGTCCTTGTGGAAGAAATCTCCATGGGTGTAGTTTCTTGTGTGTTGTCAGATCTCCTCAGCAGCTCCTGATTGATTAAATTCTTGGACTGTGTCAAAAGCTCAATGCACCGAGATTAGATTTCACCCACTTGAGATTGCAAAAGTTGCAGAGTCAAGTCATTACTAAGAACCATAGTGCAACCAAATTTTTATTTTCTAGGACTATGTGCATGATTGGAAAATATTTGAGAACATACACAAGTAGCATTCTTATGGAGTAGAATTACTATGACACTATCTATTTTCATGTGCAAGGTTGCTTTGTCCCTTGCTCATTGTTTGAAGACACTGATTTCTTGAACTCCCTGATTACTATCTTATGTGCTTGATTCATGATAAAATATGTTAATGCACCTAGTTGGTTATTTAAAACAATCAAAATTTGAGTTCTATGTCTTTTCATCGCACGAGAAATATATTTCTTCACGTCGTTCGCAGCGTTTCCTCGCGTGGCTATCTAGATATCCTCGCGTGAAATATTGCCAATTTTTTGTCTGTTCTATTTTCTCGTGCCGCTCTATGCATTTCCTTGCATGGCTATATGCAAATCCTTGCATGAGACAACATTTCCTTGTGCAAAACTGTCTGCTAGTAACTGTTTGCTATAATTTTTGAGCCAGTTAGCTTGCTGTCCTATCATTTTCAATTTTTTGGGTTGATCCGGATCTGATTGGATTACTTACCCCATTTTTAGAAGCTTATTTTTCTTAGGATTCTTATGTTTGACCTTTTGGATTAGTGATCTTTGATTTCACAAGTGACCTTTCTTAGTGCTTGGTGAGCTAGAAACCATCCTTGCTGAAAAGATAAACCTTTAGATTCTTTGATAACACACCTGGAGAGTTTTGGTAGTCTCTTGTCCATCCAATTTCATACAATTTCAATCTCAATTTATATAATTTGGGTAAGACCATCCTCCTGATCCATATGTGCTAGGGTATTCACCCATATTTATTGGGCACCTCTGTGGCAGTGTTGGATTATCCCTATTTGCAATTTTCTATCTTATCACCTCTTTTTGGACAAGTTAATGCCTTTTCTATCCTAGTTTGGTACCAACATCTCTTAGGGTAATCCTTTCAGCTAGTACCTTTTCTTTCATGCTAGTTACAACAAGATATCAAGTAAATCAAGGAAAATGACCTCAAGTGGTTTTTAACCAATTACCCTTAGTACAAACTTGCCAAAGACATAAGGGAAAAGGACCCATATTTGATCAATCACCTAGGAATACTTTGGAAGTGTGGTTTGATTCCAAGAGTCATCTTAGTGATTTGTGTATCCCCTTAGCATATTGTTGTGAGGTTTTCACACCATCGCCCCATTGTAAATGGGGACCCCCCTCTTTCACAAGCAGTAGGATTAGTGGTCTTAGGTAGTCCTTGTTGGCGACAATTTTCAAACCCCTTGGTCTAACAAGTGAAGTTCGAGAGTTGGTTTTGGGAATTTTGGCATGTTGGGAAGTTAAGTCTATCTGGAACATAGGCGAGAGTTCTGCTTAATCTTTTGGGAATATAGGGTAAAAACCAAAGGATTTACGATGAAAAAAGTATAAACCTTTAGACAATCCTTGTTCCAGCTTCAATTTGATCTTAGAAAGTCGAAATAGATTGTGGGAGGTAGCTTTTCTGAAGGCGTGCTAAATCCTAAAATTTGGCTAAGTCCTGAAATATTTTAAAAACCCCCAAAATCTAGAATCTGTACCTTAACTCCTATGAAGCTGAAACCTATCTCAAACATCCCGGAAGGTATTTATACAAATATAACTTAAAGTATAAGAAATTAAATTAAAATAGACTTATACATAAATGTTATATTTGTATAAATTCTCTATCCCTAAACTGAAAATTGGCTAATTACAAATTGCAAGTCTACTCTGTCCCATGCCTAGGCAAATTCTACCCAACCATAAGACAAGCTATCCAATGCACCTCAAAATTCCACCCTCTCCTAGCTTTGATGTTTTTGATCTTTTGGATGAGTGGGTAGACTTGGTCTAGTAGGTCTTAGGAAGAGGATAGATCTTGGGATTTTGATGTCCTAAGAACTTTTTTTGATAAGTGTCCTATGACTGGGCAGATTTCGCCTAGCCATAGGACTAAGATTGTCCTATATACCTCAGATTTCTACCCCCAACTTGGAGTTGAGAGGAAATCCTTTGAGCATGGTGAGATGTTTGGGAAATCTTTTGAGTTATTTTGGTATGTGAGGAGTGAGTTTTGGAAGTCTTAGTGACTTCTTGGTCTTTAAATTTTGCATGTTTCCTATGACTGGGCAGATTTTGCCCAGCCATAGGACAAGCTATCCTATCTCCCTTGATTTTCTACCCAGCACTTGTGAACTAGAGGCAGATCCATTTGGTATGAAGAGAGGATGTTTTGAGCATGTGTTGAACTCATTTTGATGGTAGAAGTGTCTCGGTGGCATAGGAATCCTTCTCCCTCTTGGGCAGAATTGTCCTATCCATTGGACAATTCTACCCCACTTTAAACACATCTCCCCCTTATGGCATTGACCTTTGAACAATGGAGGTAGGTCCCCTTTGGAAATTGAGAAAAAACCAAAATAAAGTCACCACTATGGCAAAGCATGCTGGTCTTGGAGGTTTTGAGCTGAAATCAAAAAACTAATGGTATCCTATGACTAGGAGGATTCTGCCCAACCATAGGACAGTCTGTCCTATGCACCTTAAATTTCCGCCAGTCCTTATGAGTTGAAAAAGATCCATGTTTGGTGTGTGGAAGGTAGTTTGAGGTTTGAGAGACTATGTTTGGAGTGAAGGAACCATGCTTGATATTTAAGGAAGATGACAAAATTCTGGAAATGTTTGATGTCCTATGACTAGGCAGATTTTTCCCAACCATAGGACATGATGTCCTATCTACCTCTAATTTTTGCCAGCTCCAGGTGTGAGGAGCGAATTTAGATGGTGTTTTAGTGTTTGAGGTCTTAAGGGTGGTAGATGGTTTCTTTACCAAAAGGAGGATATTTCCCTTCCATTGGGTGGAAATGTCCTATCCATTGGACAATTCTGCCCAAGTTAAACATCTCCCTCCCTTTGCCTTGGCACTTGAAACTTGCAAGTCAGCCTTTAGCATAAAATGAACAAGTAAATAAAATGAATTCGGCCCTCCGTTTACCTTGGCCATTGAAACTTGGAAGTCATCCTAAGTGGCCCACAAACAAAATCAAAATTTGGTGCAAAACAATGGAGTTAAATGCAAAGTCAGCCATGTTTGGTCTTCGAATATCATTTAAATTTAACATACAAGTCGGTCTTCTTGGAGGGATTTAGCAGAAGATATATATGAGAGGAGTTTTTTCCATTTCAAACACAAGTAGATGCAAATCTCTCCCACTATCAAGTCTTTTTCCAGCAGGGCATATGAATTTCAGCATACACTGAGAAATCTAGAAGTATTTATTATCTTGTCAAGGTTGAAATCTCAGTGTTGCAGGCTGGAAGGTGATTAATGGAGAAAAGGCTAAACGGGCTAATCTTCGAACCCTTAGCAACAATCATGGGAGGCTACTTTCCTTGGAGGCCAGTCTAGGGACAACTTAGAAAGATCAAAGCATGGATGGTATGCATGTTCTCCAGCATTATGCCAACAAATGAAGACTTCAAGCTCATGCTCAACAAATCCAAATGAGATGGTAATCAAGGAAAGAAATCAGAGTACAAAGGAAGATCACAAGCGAGATGAAAGGTTGAGTGAGATCAAGTTCAATTTCAAGACCAAGGCCAAGGAAATATTACCCCAAGTGTGTAGAGACCTCACCCTTTCAAGGTTAGGACATCAAGTACAAACAAGTTCAAGTGGTGATGAGAAAGTTTCTAAGGATGAGCTCAAGCATCCAAGGCTTCACCTCATCTCAAGGATTGAATAAATTTCTAAGATAAGGTTGATGAGGTGGCAATTTCATGTGCATGCAATCAGATCATTCCAAGTGTCCTATGTTATCATTGGTTGACAGATTATTGTAATTTTCTCATTGGCCCACAAGGTTGGTGCCCTCTTGTAATTGGTTATAATTTGGCAACCCTAATTAGGGTTTGTTAAGTTTAATCTTGGCCCTTGATTTTGCCCTTAATATTGGCCACTCGTTGTAATTTTGAGCCTCTATATAAGGCCATTTGTTCTCTTTTGTAAAGGGGAGTGATGTTGGAGAATTGTTGCCAAAATACTATGAAAATTGTTCTCTATTCATTGTTGTGGTTTTCATGGTGGATATATATGATCATTTTGGTGTATTGCATGGTTCTTCTCATCTCTCAAATTAAAGTAGGATTTCATTTCATGTTGTTAGAGTAGAAGTAGATGGCTAGTTGTATGGTGATGTGAGTGAATGTTTGATAGGGTTCTATATACTAGGCCACTAGCATCCTAGCGGCTTGTTAGGAAGCCTTGTGTGGTAATATAGTCCAATCGCTCCCAAGTTCTACTTGCATTTCATCTTTCTTCTTGTACTTCAAGTTGGGTTGGAAGATGGGTGTTAGTGTGAAATTCTAAGAGTATCCCTTTGAATCATTGCATCTATGGAGGTAACGCCACTGGCAAGCTTTCATTAGGTTCGATCCCCATCCATTTTCTAATCTTTCCATTCCATAGGAGTAGTAGTAAAACAATGAGTAGCTTAGTAGTCAGAGTTTGATGAGCAAAGTTGGAAGTGATGTAAATTAAAGATAAATCAATTGAGTATACATTGCAAAGCTAGATCCCATCATCATCATAGCGAGAATGTGGCATCCTTGAATGAACAATGTAAGCTCGTCTACGTGATTAACCAAAAAATCACATTAATATAACTGAGTTAGTATCCAAAGGTGTAAGGAACCTTGGAGTTTTCTCATGTTCTTCATGAGTATATACTTTTCAAGAGAGGGTTGAGTGTTTGATATCCTATATCAAGTGTTCAATTCCTATATTTTATGTAGTGGTACAAAACTGACATCAACATTATTTGGCGCTAGAAGGAGGGCCAAACAAAGTTCATTCATGGAAATTTCAACAAAGATGAGCTTTCAAGTATATTTGAGATGAGATCTCCTTAAAGGTAAAAAACCCAAAAAAAGTGAAAAAATAGAAAATCCAAAAATAAAGGTTTCTCAATGGATAGGAGGGTTGATTTTCTTCCCATTTGGTTTGATTTGAGCAAGAGGTTGCATCCACTCAAATTATCTCAGTTGGAAGCACCAGGGAAATGTAGGATCCATGGTACAATAGATCATGTGGAAATGCATTGTTTGATTTTCCTTTTTAGGGTGGACTTGGCATTGAGAGGAAGAATTTATTTTTTAGGGGTGTATGAGCCTGCGGTGCTTGTCCATTCAGAGTCAGAGTTCCTTGAGTTCAAAGAGGATATCGATAGGAAACCAACAAGTACAAGTGGAGGAAATACTTGGTGCAGTGTGCATAGCCTCTCACATTCAGATTCTACTTGCCCATTATGCCAAGACACCATGGACTTAATCAAGTTTCAAATGGGCTGGTATGAGGAAGTATCGGGAGGTGGCAAGGATTTATTTCATTTTTCAAGTTGGGAACCAAATAATGAAGAGGACACCCATAGCTTAATTTGGGAACCAAAAGATGAAGAGGAACATGAGTTGGATCATGAAAGAATGGTTGAGCTTAATGATCAAGATAACAAAGTGAAGGATCAACTTTCGTATATTACTCCACAAGAGGAAGAAGTTGATGGGAAAATCAAGGAAGCAATTGAATTCATCCAAGGAAGGGGAAGCATGTTAGACAAAGGTCTACGCCTTGAGTAGCTAGAAGATCATAACAAGTTTGAAGAGGCGATCATTGGTGAACTCTCCCTCATGCTACAAAGTCAAATTCTTAAGGATGAGTTGGAAGAAATCTCTAGCACCCTTCATGAAAGAAGCAATCAAATTGACATGTTGAACAAGGATTTGCAAGTTACTACAAGTGAATCAAGATATGAGAAAAATTTTGATAAGGCATTCCAGGACATCATTACCACCATGTTCTTTGGGGGGATGCTAAAGGATCTCGAGAAAGAAATACAGATGGATTCATTGCCAAAGGCATCCCAAGACAGACAAGTTGTTGCAAGTGGCATAATTCACCATCAACTTTGACCTCCAGAGGCTTTACCACAGGGGATTGATTTTGATGAACTTATGAGGATATTAAGTGATGGTCTTCCTTTTGGTTTTGAAGATTCCAAGTTTTACAAGATTCCACATGAAGAATTGCAAGATGTTCCTAAAGAAAAATCTACATGCAACTCCTTGGGAGAACAAGATGAAGGGTAGTTTGGGTTGATGCTAATGGTGGATGTTCTATTTGATCAGCTTGAGGATATATTTGAAGGAGAAATCATCAAGGAATCCTTGATTTTTGACTATACACTGACCGATGCTCACAAGGATGCATGGTTCATGATATACAAGGACAAGCCACCTAAACCAGTATTCCAAGGCCTTGATTTCATGACTGATCTTGCCTTGATTGCTCATAAATTTGATGTTGTTGCAAGTGGCATGGTCCATCACCAACTTTGACCTCCTGAAGCTATGGAGAGTTTGTAGGTTCTATTTGAATTTGAATCATGCCAGGTTGTTTCTTTCCCTACTCCTAATGCTCAAAGTTTTGAAAGTTGTTATATTGATTATGAAAATTTTGGAAAGAAAACTTGTTTATGGATTGACCATGGACCCAATGAATTGCCTCAATTGTTGATCTTGCATGATATTTTCCTTGAGTTTTGGTTTGAGGGGACTAAATTTTTTTTGGAGTACAAGGATAAGTCTGCAAGATAGAGAACTATCACCCAAGCCTTGTTGCTTTTGAACATCCTAAGAAACCATGTTAGATCTAGTGTATCTATCAGTCTAGTCAGTGTCGTCCCTTTAGAATCATGTATATAGTTAAGATTGGTTTGGTCTTGGACCATTTGGTTCAAGAGGGTTATAGTAGGTTTCCATTTCAGTTAGTTAGCTTAGTTGTCTTAGGGAGCCCGAAGAATAATTTTCCTTGAGTCACTTGAATTGAAGTTTGTTTGAGTGGCTTAGTGGGTTAATCAGTTAGTGTGTCTTAGTGGGTTAGTTTGTAGGGTTGCCTTGGGTCGTTTGACCTGAGTGCTCTACTTTATTCTGGGTGCTTGCTTTGGTTTGTTTAGTTTAGAGGGATCCAAATTTGTGAGAAAGGCGATGATCATACAACACACTCTGGTGTTCTCCCAGTAGTTTTGTTCAGTTTATTTCTTGGGTATTTCTTTGTGAGGTTCCCTTGAATTGGAGATTGGATTTCTAATAGCTTTATCCTACGAAAAGGATTTGTCCTAAATTTAGATTGGGTCATGGTTGTGTTTTGAGTATCTGAGTCTTTCGATTACAACATTTCACTCACACTTAATTGCTCTGAGTTCTTTAGTAGTTTCAAAGTGAAGTTGGATTTAGTGAAAATCATACACCTACTCCAGTGCCACTGTGGTCTTCCAAACCCTCTATGGGCTTCATTGCCTGCAAGCCAAACAAAAGATGGAAAAGTGAAAAGAAAACAAATATCAAAAGAAAAAATGCAAAACTAAAAATCAAAAGATGAAACTGAGAAAAGAAAAGCAAAGTTGGCTTAGGGTGTGCAAGTATCTCTATTGGTGCTATAAAAGAGAACACTGAAGGTAGAACCATGCTTGTGGTTGGCCATAGCGATAACCTCATTGGGGCTATAGATGCTTGAATGGTAGCAAGGCTCTATCCAGGATGCTTTTGGAGTAAGGATATTAAAATAGCTAAGTTCAATGGATCTGAGAAGGTACTAAGTTCTTGTCGAGTGGGGAATGAACACACTTGCACACATGTGGGTAATCAAGAACAGAGGCTTTTAGTTCAATTCATGGTTTCTTCCATTTTGAGTGTATTTCCTAGTCATTGGATAGGTTAAAGTGGAATTGATCAAAGATTCTTGGTTCCAAACGAGTCTTATCCTTGAAATGTTCAGGAATATTTCTTTGGGTTGATGCTAGATGTTGTGAGGTTTTCACACCATCACCCCATTGTAAATGGGGACCTCCCTCTTTCGCAAGAAGTAGGATTAGTGGTCTTAGGTATTCTTTGTTGGTGATATTTTTCAAGCCCCTTGGTCTGGCAAGTGAAGTTTGAGAGTTGGTTTTGGGAATTTTGGCCTGTTGGGAAGTCAAGTCTATCTAGAACATGGGCGAGAGTTGTGCTTAATCTTTTGGGAATATGGGGTAAAAACCAAAGGATTTATGAAGAAACAAGTATAAAACTTTAGATAATCCTTGTTCTAGCTTTAATTTGATCCTAGAAAGTTGAAATAGATTGTGGGAGGTAGCTTTGCTGAAGGCAGGCTGAATCCTGAAATTTGGGTAAGTCCTGAATATTTTAAAAACCTCCAAAATCTAGAATCTACACCTTAACTCCTATGAAGCTGAAACCTATCTCAAACATCTTGGAAGGTATTTATACAAATATAACTTAAAGTATAAGAAATTAAATTAAAATAGACTTATACGTAAATGTTATATTTGTATAAATTCTCTGCCCCTGAACTAAAATTTGGCTAAGTATAAACTGCAAGTCTACTCTGTCCCATGTCTGGGCGAATTCTACCTAGCCATAGGACAAGTTGTCCAATGCACGTCAAAATTATGCCCTCTCCTAGCTTTGATGTTTTGGATCTTTTGGATGAGTGGGTAGACTTGGTCTAGTATGTCTTAGGAAGAGGACAGGTCTTGGGATTTTGATGTTCTAAGAATTTTTTTTGATAAGTGTCCTATGACTAGGCGGATTTTTCCCAGCCATACGACTAAGATTGTCATATATACCTCAGATTTCTGCCACCAACTTGGAGTTAAGAGGAAATCCTTTGAGCATTGTGATATTTTTGGGAAAAGTCTTGGGTCATTTTGGTATGTGAGGAGTGAGTTTCTAAAGTCTTAGTGACTTCTTGGTCTTTAAATTTTGCATGTGTCCTATGACTGGGTGGATTCTGCCTAGCCATAGGACAGGCTATCCTATCTCCCTTGATTTTTTGCCTAGCACTTGTGAACTAGAGGCAGATCCAATTGGTATGAAGATAGGATGTTTTGAGCATGTGTTGAACTCATTTTGATGGTAGAAGTGTCTCGGTGGCATAGGAATCCTTCCCCCTCTTGGGTGGAATTGTCCCATCCATTAGACAATTCCACCCCACTTTAAATACATCTCCCCCTTATGGCATTGGCCTTTGAACAATGGAGGTAGGTCCCCTTTGGAAATTGAGAATAAACCAAAATAAAGTTGCCACTATGGCAAAGCATGCTGGTCTTGGAGGTTTTGAGCTGAAACCAGAAAACTAATGGTGTCGTATGACTAGGTGGATTCCACCCAGCCATAGGACAATCTGTCCTGTGCACCTTGAATTTCCACCAGCCCTTATGACTTGAAAAAGATCCATGTTTGGTGTGTGGAGGGTAGTTTGAGGTTTGAGAGACTATGTTTGGAGTGAAGGAACCATGCTTGATATTTAAGGAAGATGACAAAATTCTGGAAATGTTTGATGTCCTATGACTGGGTGGTTTCCGCCCAGCCATAGGACATGATGTCCTATCTACCTCTGATTTTCACCAACTCTATGTGTGAGGATCAAATTTAGATGGTGTTTTAGTGTTTGAGGTCTTAAGGGTGGTAGATGGTGTCTTTTCCAAAGGGAGGATCTTTCCCTTCCATTGGGTGGAAATGTCCTATCCATTGCACAATTCCACCCAAGTTAAACATCTCTCTCCCTTTTCCTTGGCTCTGGAAACTTGCAAGTTAGCCTTTAGCATAAACTGAACAAGTAAATCAAATGAAGTTGGCCCTCCCTTTGCCTTGGCCATTGAAACTTGGAAGTCAGCCTAAGTGGCCCACAAACAAAATTGAAATTTGGTGCAAAATAATGGAGTTAAATGCAAAGTTGGCCATGTTTGGTCTTCCAATATCATTTAAATTTAACATACAAGTCGGTCTTCTTGGAGGGATTTGGTGGAAGATATATATGAGAGGATTTTTTTCCATTTCAAACACAATTAGATGCAAATCTCTCCCACTAGTAGGTCTTTTTCCAGCAGTGCATCCAAATTTTAGCATACATGGAGAAATCTAGAAGTATTTATTAACTTGTCAAGGTTGAAATCTCAGCATTGCAAGCTGGAAGGATATTAATGGACAAAAGGCTGAACGGGCTAATCTTTGAACCCTTAGAAACAATCATGGGAGGCTACTTTGCTTGGAGGCCAGTCTGGGGAAAACTTAGAAAGATCAAATCATGGATGGTATGCATGTTCTCCAGCATCACACCAACAAATGAAGACTTCAAGCTCATGCTTGACAAATCTAAATGAGATGGTAATCAAGGAAAGAAATCAGAGTACAAAGGAAGATCACAAGCGAGATGAAAGGTTGAGTGAGATCAAGTTCAATTTCAATACCAAGGCCAATGAAAGATTACCCCAAGTGCATAGAGACCTCACCCTTTCAAGGTTAGGACACCAAGTACAAACAAGTTCAAGTGGTGATGAGAAAGTTTCTAAGGATGAACTCAAGCATCCAAGGCTTCACCCCATCTCAAGGATTGAATAAATTTCTAAGATAAGGTTGATGAGGTGGAAATTTCATGTGCATGCACTCAGATCATTCCAAGTGTCCTATGTTATCATTGGTTGATAGATTATTGTAATTTTCTCATTGGCCCACAAGGTTGCTGCCCTCTTGTAATTGGTTGTAATTTGGCAACCCTAATTAGGGTTTGTTAATTTTAATCTTGGCCCTTGATTTTTCCCCTTAATCTTGGCCACTCATTGTAATTTTGAGCCTCTATATAAGGCCCTTTGTTCTCTTTTTTAAAGGGGAGTGATGTTGGAGAATTGTTTCCAAAATACTATGAAAATTGTTCTCTATTCATTGTTGTGGTTTTCATGGTGGATATATATGATCATTTTGGTGTATTGCAGGGTTCTTCTCATCTCTCAAATTAAAGTAGGATTTCATTTCATGTTGTTAGAGTAGAAGTAGATGGCTAGTTGTATAGTGATTTTAGTGAATGTTTGATAGGGATCTATATACTAGGCCACTAGCATCCTAGCGGCTTGTTAGGAAGCCTTGTGTGGTAATATAATCCAATCACTCCCAAGTTCTACTTGCATTTCATCTTTCCACTTGTACTTCAAGTTGGGTTGGAAGATGGGTGTTAGTGTGAAAATTCTAAGAGTATCCCTTTGAATCATTGCATCTATGGAGGTAACGCCGCTGGCAGGCTTTCATTAGGTTTGATCCCCATCCATTTGCTAATCTTTCCATTCCATAGGAGTAGTAGTAAAATAGTGAGTAGCTTAGTAGTCGAAGTTTGATGAGCAAAGTTGGAAGTGATATAAATTAAAGAGAAATCAATTGAGTATACATTGCAAAGCTAGATCCCATCATCATCATAGCGAGAATGTGGCATCCTTGAATGAACAACGTAAGCCCGCCTACATGATTAACCAACAAATCACATTAATATAACTGAGTTAGTATCCACGGGTGTAAGGAACCTTGGAGTTTTCTCATGTTCTTCATGAGTATATACTTTTCAAGAGAGGGTTGAGTGTTTGATATCCTATATCAAGTGTTCAATTCCTATATGTTATGTAGTGGTACAAAACTGACATCAACATTATTTTGTACCAATCTCAAATGAAGGTGTGATGTTCGACTGGGCCCAGATAACAAGCGAGAACTTAGACCTCCAGTTGAGATTGGTGCATAATTCAAAGACTTTCTACATGGGGTATTACTTATTCTACTTGATTTCTAGCATGTTCTAGTATCCAGGACTCAAGGCTTTGGGTGAAGTGGGAAAGGAACACGGGCAGTACTTGGTGCATGAGTGTTACCCTCAGCTCCACCTCCATTGCAATAAATATTTCAAAACATTCTACGATACATTTTCCATGAAAATAGTAAGGACTCTACAAGGGGTTCCCCAAAGAAGATTATCCCTAGAAGCAGAAAAGTTGGTCAAAAGGTACGTATGGTGGTATATCCAGTTCCAAAAATTTACATACATCTGAATAGCGGGGAGCACTTTTTGTCTGATGAAGCTACCAAGGTATCCGCCCAACAGATTAGTAGTAATGGAAGTAGCAAGATAGTTGGGTCACTTTGACAAGATCCAGAGACTTAAACACAAGTAGGGGGTCACTTTCCCTCTTCAAGCGGGCATCGACAGTTGCAGTTCCTTGGCAGTCATGGCAATGGTAGATGAGGATATGAAACTCTATTCTCTAGCTCTTTACGTGGGAAGGCAGAGTTTTGATCCCAACCAATAGATTCGAATGGCTTATGGAAGTCCTTACAGGCATGTACATCATATTGAGGACTACTGGGCCAATGCATCTGATGATTTCAAAGTAAGGAAGAGAGATTTCTCAAGACTAACAATTGATATGATGAGAATGTACAAGTGGAAGAAACTCCAGATACTAGATCAGCTTGAAGAGGATGGAAAAATTGTAAGACCAGAGTTCAACACTTTGAATGGGTTGGAATTGGATTCCATTGAGTGGGGGATTGAAAGTGAGAGTTCCATAGAGGCAGTAATGGTGCCAGTTGATCTTTGCACACAAAAGTGGTTCGACAGAAGGATGGCTAGATTGGAAAGGAGTGGCATCCTTCTTACTTATGAAAAGATGAAATTGATAGAAGAGATTCTGGAGGTGTCATCTGGTCAGCATATAGGAATTAGTGGAAGGCCCGAGTAGGTGAACAAGAAGAGGAAAGAAGTTGATGGTGCTGGGGAAAAGGAGAAAGAGGATGGTGAATCTACAACCAAGAGACAGAGGGTAAGTACTATACCATCAAAGGAAAGTGCCACTCCAGCACATGACAGAATCCCAAGGAACTAGGACAACGTGGAGCCACCACAAGATAGTTCATCATCAAAGGGTACTTCCAGCTCCATTTTAGGATATTCACCACTTTCCATTAGCCAGCAGGCCAAGGGGTCATCTTCACTGGGAGGCAGGGAGATAGAATTGATTGAAATTGAGACACTTTCAGATGAGGAGGGGGATGTGCCTCAAGTGATTAGGGAGGCTTCTCCTAGGCAGGATGGGCCTAATTTAGAACTAGGAAGGTGTATGACACCTAGTTGGTCAAGAGATTTCTTACATCTCAGGAAGGCTATTGTACCACTTTTTCCCAAGGACAACATTGAAGATATCTTACAATAGATTGAGAAAGAAAAGGAGGATCAACCAGCTGAGACAATTGCAAAGGTGATCAGAGATAGTTCCAGGACCTACAGAGTCCAAATTGCAATCCCTAAGGAAGATAAGCTCAAGGATGGTGTTCGAGTTCAGGACTATGAGATAATGGAGCACAACTTGGGAACCACCACTAAGGAGATTGAGTATGAAGATCTATAGGATGGCCTCCTTGCCATGAAGTAGAGATTGGACAAAGAAGTTGAGGAAAAGAATAGATATAGAGATGAGAATCAGAGATTGGTGCCCTATTTCAAGAATGATTGTAGGCCTATTCAGCAAGTGGACCAATCAGTTATGCCACCTCTAGCTTTGGAGGAAGGAGATAGGGACAGCTTGGAGAATGCAAGGGCTACACTTCAAGGAACTCTGTCGTGGGTAACTGGACTCATCCAGGAAGGATTGGCTTGCTTTCCAATATTTTTGGAAAGGTTTTGGGCATTTGTCATGCTCAAAGCTAGGTTCCAGGCATACGATAAACTTTGGAATGATTTCCTTCCCACCAAAGACAGGACCATTTCCTAGTTGTTCGCTCTCCTTGATGCACTAGAAAAATTGCTTGAGAGAACAAAAGTGATCAACCCAGGAGAGAAGGATAAAGTTGAGTCATGGTATTATGCTTTTCTTAATAGGCTTGAGATCATGGATGGAATCAAGGGTGAAATTTCTCCCCTTGAGGCCACCATTTTTAAGACCACTAAAGATATTCTTGGCATCACTAGATCCACCTTCAGGATAGAGGAAGACAAAGAAGATGGCGTAAGCTTGGAGATCTTGATTGCAAGGGTGAAATATTTTGAGAAAGACATTATCAGTGGTGAAATTTTGGATTCTCTCTTTTCTCTCAAAGTATTCATGAATTCCATAAGGGACAGCGCTACAAAGCAGGATAGGATTTTGGCCACAGCAAAGAGAGAAATGGACTTAGTTGAGAAAAGGATTCAATATGACCCTCTCCCCCCATGGAGGAGGTCAGCAATGTCTTGACCAAGTTCATTGATTTGATAGGGAAACTAAGGGACAAAGGAAGAAACATCTTGGATGATGGTTTATGTAAGCCTATGTTGCAATTTCTGATTGGCCACCATTTGGTGCCATTTCATTGGTTCTCTTTATTGTATTTTTCTCATTGGCTTGCCTTTGAGATGTCTGCTTCTCATTTATCAGTTAGGTGGCAACCCTAATTAGGGTTTAATCTTGGCCCTTGATTTTTCCCCTTAATCTTGGCTACTCGTTGTAATTTTGAGCCTTTATATAAGGCCATTTTCTCTCATTTGTAAAGGGTTGAAGATAATTGTTGCATATATAATACCAAAATTGCTTATCTTTTCATTGTTGTGTCTTACTTGGTGATTAATAACACTTGGTGTTATTGCATGGTTTCTACTTCCAATTGTTAAAGTTATATTTCATTGAGTTGTTAAGGTAGATTTCATTTCAAGAAAATGGTTAAGTAAGAATAGAAGTAGATGGTTAATTGTATGGTGATGTTGGTAAATGTTTGATAGGGATCTATACACTAGGCCACTAGCATCCTAGCAGCTTTTTAGGAAGCCTTGTGTGGTAATCTAGTCCAATTTCCCTCAAATCTTTGCATCTATGGAGGTATCACCACTGGCAAGCTTTCATTAGGTTCAATCCCCGTCCATTTTCTAATCTTTCCATTCCATAGGAGTAGTAGTAAAACAACGTGTAGCTTAGTAGTCGGAGTTTGATGAGCAAAGTTGGAAGTGATATAAATTAAAGAGAAATCAATTGAGTATACATTGCAAAGCTATATCCCATCATCATCATAACAAGAATCTAACATCCTTGAATGAACAATGTAAGCTCGCCTATGTGATTAACCAGAAAATCACATTAATATAACTGAGTTAGTATCCATAGGTGTAAGGAACCTTGGAGTTTTCTCATGTTCTTCATGAGTATTTACTTTTCAAGAGAGGGTTGAGTGTTTAATATCCTATATCAAGTATTCAATTCCTATATGTTATGTAGTGGTACAAAACTAACATCAACACATCTTCTCGCTCTTCTATGGATATGATTTACACAATGACTCAGAGAGAGAGGGAATCAATGGATAAACATCATGATGATATGTATGCAAAGAGTAGAGATGCTATTTCATTCAGTGGTTCCTCTCATAACAGTAAAGCGACCTCACCCCTTATTTCAACAAGATATTGGGATGCACACAAAAGGGCTGAGAGAGAGAGAGGTAAGAGACATGCTTATGATGATGAGTTATCACAAGATGAGAAACAAAGAGATGAACTTTCTGATGTTCATATCAATACAACTTATGCCAACAACTTGTTTCAACATTTAAGACCAAGCTCACCTCTTAAAAAATCTACCAATTACATGAGTGACAGACTCAAGAGGATTGAGCATGAGAAGAAAGCATTCCAAGATGAACAAGCTCATAAGGAAGAACAAATTAAACGTCTAGAGTTGGAGAAACAAGCTTTGATAGAAATGGAAAGGAAAGCCCTTCAAGAAGAGCAAGCTAGGCTCTTGGCTCAACAACTCCATGGTCCATTCAATCATATGCATATTAGTGGTGGAAATAGTTCTCCTCCATCCACTCCTGCTAGGACTCCACAAAGTAGGAGACATTCAAGATCACCATCACAATCTCCTAGTCCTAGAGGAAGAAGGGTTTCTAGAAATGATCATCATAGGAGACAAACACCTCCTAGGAACTCAAGGCCATCTTTACAATGTGCTCATTATGGTTCACAATATGGAGGTAGTAACTCAAGCTTTGACCACACCTCTCAAGATTTCATGCACATGCAACAAGAACCATTTTTTCAACAGTATGTGGAGAAGTATGTTGAGCAAAACCAGGATAAGTTCCTAGAGAATCTAATTAACAATGGTGCTAAAGTCCCTTACAACTTTGATGTGGATAGAAAGATTAAGAGACATGGTCTATCTCATATGGAGAAGATGGATGAATTGAAAAGACAAATGGACAAGATATCTACACCTAAGAATTCTTTCTCATTGGACTCAATTTTTCCTAATCCTTTTGATAACTCCTCTTGTTAAGATTTTCAAAGAGCTTGTTCAAAGATTTGTTCAACACTTTGCATACAATGTTTCAAGATCTATCACTTTGTTGGACTTATGTAGCTTAAAAAAGAATCAAGGAGAATCCTTTGTTACCTTCTTGCAAAGGTGGAAAAGAAAATGCTCTTGCTATTCTAGAACTATTCTTGATAATGAAAAGATTGACATTCTTGTTAGTAATTTGGTCCCCAAAATGTGGTATGAGGTTAAGAAAATGGTTTTTGATTCATTTGACACCATGGTTGAGACTGCATGTCAGATTGAGGATGTTTTAAGAGAACAAGGAATTTTGACTAAACATGGAAATAACAACAACAAAGGTCAAAACAACAACTCTAACAAGGATAAAGGGAAGAACCAATATTGGAATAGAAACAAACAAGTGGTTAATGATGGAGTTGTGGATTCCTCCCAACCTAAAGATCAACCCATTGCTCCACGTATCTAGTACTGTTCAAGCTACAAAGCCCAATGCATCCACTCAACAAGAAAGTAAGCAAAGTTACCAAGGTAAGTCTAAGAGTCAAAAATGTCAATTTGCAAAACTTGGTGAGACTATAGGATTTGAGAAATACAAATCCACAGAATGCCAAGAATACCTGCATGCAAATAACCTATTACAAGAGAGAAGAAAAAGGAGGAAAAAGCAGAACTCAGAAGTTACTCAAAAGTGAGAGCAAAATTATAATCTAAATTATTGAAAAAAGAATTACAAGGTTCAACCTATAAAGGTAAACAAAACCCTAAAGCCTAAAAAAGCTAGGTTGCACATTAATAATTAATAAAAGAATTAATTATTAATGCACCTAAGAGAAAGCTTAAGCACTAAAGAGTAATAAATTAATTAATTAAATCAACATGATTTAATTAATAAGCAAACTAATGATTACTCTAACACCCCCTTAAGCTAAGCATAGGGGGTAAGCTAACCTAGCATAGCTATGAAAGCAGGAAAAAAGGGTCTCGGCAACAAGGCCTAATCAGGTACCCAATACAAGGAAATATTTGTAAACTGGAGACAAAGAAGAAAACCCAGTGGGAAAAACCCCTCTCCAAAAAGAGATAGAAAAATACAGAAAACAAATGGTTCAAGAGACTCTCTCAAGACCATAAGTACAATCAATCCCCCCATGAGAGAGGGATGAGACACTAAAATCCCCCCAGAATGAAGAAACTCTTGTCACAATGGTAGATGCCTGATGTAGAATCCAAAAAGAGATCCTGAAGCGGAAAATGATATTCCTCCCCTTGGGAAGAAACGAATCCAAAGGATGATGTTGAAGAAACCCTGTGAAGAGTGATGAACCAATCTATCTCAGGATGTGTGCCATGATCGGATGCTGAAGAATCTCTTTGTTTGAACTGAAACAAATGATGCCAAATCCAAACTGATGTGGAGAATCCTAAAATGCAACTGCAGAATGCATGGATAATGGTGGGCAAATAGCGATAACCTAGATATCAAAGTAGAGGAGATGAATGTCCTCAAAATAATCCTCCAAATCTGTAGTATAAGACTCAACAAACAAGAAAGATATGTCTGCAACATAAGAGTCCAAAGTATCTATGTCTGGAAGATGTATGATTCCCTAC